>QZGG01000480.1:0-70000 GCA_006409495.1 Sedum album
CGTCCTCAATTCTCGGAAGTAAGACACTCACTCACATGTGTCGGTCTTAATTGATTGATTGAAAAGGGTCTAAGAGTGTTAAGGTCATATGATGCGTTTTAGTCAGGTTCAAGTTACAGGATGATAAATTGAGTATTTGTGGTTTCTAATTTGACAGGAGGCGGCATGGCTACCTGACTGGCTTCAAGACTCTCAAGCTACCGCTTTAAATGAGTTGACTAAGGAAACTCAGATTCAAGTGTCTGAGGTTGGTTTTATTGTTGTTTTAGTTTGCTACTAGTTTCTTTGTTATTGCTTCGTATTTCTGTCTGACGTATCGAAGCGGATAAAGCTTGTAAAACAATGCATAGAAAGAAAATGTAAATGTCCTCTACTTACACTATATGTTGTAATCTCTAAACCCTAAATGGAATATATGTGCATCCAACCATTTCATTACACGTTTAGGGTTTAGACTGTTGATATATCCAACCATTTCATTACACGTTTAGGGTTTAGACTGTTGATATAAGCAGCGGAGCACGCCTTGTAAGTTTTGCTTGTATTCTGAAACTGCAAAACCTCGACTGTTATTTGTGATTTCGCGTGCTACATGATGCCCTAAAATTTCTTTAATTTGAACCTTCTTGTTTCGGCATTTTCTCACTTCAGGGTAACTGTAGTGGGAGGAAAGCTTCTGAAGATGGTCGATATAATAGCTGCCATTTATTTCTGTCAGGAACAGAAAAATCAGCATCTAGTCATGTGTCACCATCTGCAAGTGTAAGCAAATGTGAAGAGCTCGCTAATTTATATCAGTCACATAAAAATCTAGTTTCATTGGTTGATGTATTTGAAGTATTTTCACTATTATGTTCCCTACCCAGGTACTGCATCTCGATTTACATCTTTCTTCGGATGGTAATCTGCAAAATACTCAAAGTATGTCTCTTAATAATTATCGAGTAGATACTGCTAAAGCAAGTACATCCGAGTCAGAAAAAGTCATACTGCCACCTGAAGTAAGACAAAACAACATGCAATTTTACTCGCATGGAATTTCAGGCACTGAGCATTTTTTCACAAAGCCTACAACCACAGATAATCCAGAAGTGGGCTCAACAGCTCTATTCAGCAAGGAGAAAACACGTATGGAAACGATTAAAGATGTACATCATAACTATGGCAATTTTGACCATGCAGTTGAACTCTCTATTGCAGCATCAGAAGCCTTACTCATTCATGAATTACTTGAGGAGGAAAGTTTAGATGTGGTTAATGCTTCGGCTCTACTTGACATTTCCCTTAAGGTGAAACAAGCCCGTCTGTTAAGGGTTGAAGAAGATTCGTTGCCAAATGATCATGCCAATGATAGTTCTGAGTATCTTTCTGATGTAGAGGATTCTACAATGATTGATGCATTTGTAGATGTAGGGTTATGTATTAATTCACCTGGTGATTGTTATGCGAGTGATTTAAATGTTTCACGTGTGAGTGAGACTCCCCAAACCCATCTTTACACTGGATGTAGTTTTGGGAGGTCAGAAGTTCCGACCCTGGAAGATGCCCTTAATTGTGCCACTGAGAAAATTTATGAAGAGAATTCTGACATGGGAGGGAAAATTGATTTCATGGATAATGAGTATCCTCTACTAGAGCGTGATATCGTCGGGCTAGAACTGATCACATCTGGCCAGGGCGATGAAGAATTAGAAATGACAGAACTGGTAAGCAGTGTAGTTTAGCTTATTTTATTTTTGCCAGCTACCTATTGAGAATATTAAATGTGCATGCCTCCTACATATTGGTGAAATCCTATTAGATAATTTAATATATAGTTGTTGATTTACAGCAAGCTGGATTTAACATGCCCAAACCAGACACGACGCCAACACAACCTCAATTAAGCTGCGAACTCTTCTCAGTCTCAAGATCATGAAATCCCTGGTGAGGTGTCCTGTAATCTTGTGTTCCTGCTCTTTTTCCCGCGCCACTTCTGTCACTAACAAACTGATGCTGTTTATGATTTTTAGATGATTGTCAACTGAAACATCCTCCATATAGCCGCTATAATAGTGTCTGGTTTGGTGGCTGGACAGGAAAGGTGTGTACCACATATGCCAACTGTGTAAGCTTTCCTTCTATTTTCGTAACTATTCGTATTCTTGTTGATATGGTGTATGCTATTGTATCCGCTGTAAAAAAATTGGCTACCAACTGAATTCATGGTATAAGATTATTTCCATGAGATCCTGCCCAAATTTTGGGATTATAGCTTGGTCTAAAAAAAGCAATATTGTACTTGTATATATGTTTCTAAGGGATAGATCAGGAAGGACAATATATATGTGTGAGAGGTGAGGACATAATCTCAATTGTTAATTTGATTAATCTGACGGTTGAGATTAATGTTGGTTTTAATTAATTGGGTAGTTGGATTTGGAAAAAAACATGAGCAGTTTGACGTTTATTTTTCGTTTAAATCTCATCAGTTAGATTATTAATAGTCAACTAATTTTAACGAAACCACTGAAATTGTTGTAAATTCAAAAATAATTAAGTTGTGACACCTTAGGCAGCATGTGCCGCTGAAATTGTTGTTTACTAAGTTGACTTTGAATTGAAGCCTAATTATAAAGTTAATAAACTAATTGATCTTATAACAACCACTAGAAATCAACCTAGTTTATTTGGAGAGTTGTGTAGAAGGTTGGGGGTTGTCCGTTGTAAAGCTCTTGCGGAGAGTTAGATTGATTTGTTAGGGTTTGTGATTAGATTAGTTGGTTTAATTAGGTTTGTTAATGTCATATTTAGGTTTTAATTCATAACAACTCAGTCAACATTCGTTTAATTAGGAGTGGTTATATAAAAAAATTGAAAGGGTGGTTTCATTAAAATTGAGCTATTAGAATGATGGTTTTAGAAAAATAAGACTTGTGAAGTAATACTTAAGAGTGACATATTGGTATAACTACAACTCTTTGATAATTTAAATATGTATTTCCCTCTAAAGCACAAGTATCTCGTTTAGCTATTTAAATATGTGGATGCCTGGTAGTTGCCAATTTTTTTATCTCTTGCTGTCTCCTAAATTGTTGTTGTCTGTGATCTTAGTCCAAGGATGATTGCTTCAGATTGACTACTGACACCAAAGCATTCACTGCAAAAGCTTTAGTCGTTGAAACAAGCTCTTTGTCAGAATCTGTTGATATCCCCGATATGAGCTCTTATGTGAGTGGACAAGAATCAAAACATTCGGCTTCTTTACTAGCCTGCACAGCTGCCAATGATGTAACTATAGCCAATATGGTCGAAGATGAAGCATTGATTTCACCAGAGATCCCAAAGAATAGTTCATGTTCTCGATCATTGGATCCACTATGTTCTGTGGTTCCTTGCAGTTATCAATCAGAAACTTCCCAATCCATCCAGAATGGACATAACTTTCAAAAAGGTGGTGAATATCTTGGTGGGAATGATACCAGTTTTGCACCGACATTATTACCTGATTATTTGAATTTGACATCAGAGCAGATATTAAAAGTTCAGGGCGTAACTGACAAGGATTCAGGCCCCATTGTCCAAAAGCAGTCGGGGTCACTCAACAAATACAGTGGAGTGGTACGTAGTCGGACTGATGCGGAGCCAGTTCCGATCTATAATGAGCAGCTCTTATTCCTGTGCAATGGTGGCGAGATATCTTGTCCAAGGAAGACTAACAATGATGCATATAATGCCTGTGGGAACGCTATCGCTACTGCATCTTATTGCAAGACTACGGGCGCCGAAAATCCAAGGCGCAAAGGTCAAACTTCCACTGGAAATCTTACAAATGATGTGACATTAAGTAATAATAATGCCAAGTGTGGAGCACGATTCCGGACTGATCCAACGCTGGAGGAACAGTTTATAGACAACAAAATTGATTCATCTACACCTCAAAGAGGTTTGGATGATTTTCCATGCCGAAAGAAATCTCATTCTCCTCCTCCAAACGAAGTAGCACTGGATATTAAAAATTTGCGGAGAAAAAGGGTCCAATTCAAGGATAAAACATCGGAGCTTCAACAGAGCAATTGGATCCACTTGAAAAAGAGAAAGACTGGGAGTGGATTTGGTGAGAGCTGTCACCATTAGCCATCCAAAAGTTTTTATTTGTTTGAAATCCTTGCATCTGTTCAATCATTATCACATTTTCTCTTAATTTGTTTGATTTAATCATTTTTATCTTGCAGCCTCAAATCAGAAATCCAAGATGCTGACAAATTTGGAGCCAGGCAGAGAGACTTCTTCTCAGAAAGTTAAAAGAAGTTGACGAATTACCGACCATGTAAAGGAGATAAATTGATATTTCATGGCTTGGAGTTTTTGCTTACAGGAATGCCTAAGAAAAGGGAAAAGGAGCTTAGACAGCTAATTATAAGATATGGTGGAATTGTTCTATTTGATATTCCATCACCTACTTCGAAGGGGAAAATAAGCCTTGAATCGCCTATTCGGAAGCTCCCTGTCGTCTTATGTTTAAAAAAGGTTGGTATTTGGAAGCTAAACATTTTGTTCTCCATAGTCCTTAATATGAACATCTAGGTAGGGGCCTTTATGCAACAAAAGTTCAGATTACTGGGGGCATGCCTCATATCTTAGATGATATGTCGATAACTATTATTGTTTCTCCCTATTGAATTTTATCATCCTTCATGTTGGTTCTTAATATTTGTAGTTCTGATATAGTGTTTGTGGGCTGATGATTTTGTAATTTGATTGCATTATGTTCTTTTCAGTTCAAGATAAGAAATTAAATGGCTAACCTTAATATTTGTAACAAGATTGGGCCTTTTAAATTGATTTGCTACAAATGAATATTCCTTCGACTGCTGATTGCATTGCTCTTTTTATCTTTAGCTTCCCTGTCACTTTTTGCATATTTCAGAATGACTGCCCAATGGTTTGAACAAGTTTTGAGATGTCAATTTGGTATCATTTCTGGTGGTAACACAGATAATTAAGCAGGGAAAATTAACTCCAGTGATTTTTAACTTGCAAGTTTGTAAGAAAATATGAAGGTTCTTAATTTCGTATTAACTGGTAGGCTAACTAATTGAAGTTTTCTTTCCTGTTTTTCTGAATAATTTCGCTTGTCGTGTTTGTTCATCTTTCTATTACTTATTTGCTTCAGGTAGAAACCACCAAGTTTCTATATGGCTGTGCAGTTAACGCCTACATTCTCAAAGTCAACTGGCTTTTGGATTCAGTTTCTGCTGGATCAGTCTTACAACCGGAGAAGTAACCTTCATGCTTATCTCTTTCTATTTTGTTTCAGCATAATGTCACTGTTTATACTCTGTATTTTGTTCAGTTTCATGATTTATGCCCTCTCCTTGTTGCAGATACACGATTTTTTCAAATCAAACTGATGGGTACCACGCCCTATCCAGATCACCCCATGTCTGTAAATTAGTTTTTGAAGGTGTAGGAATCATGTTTCACGGGAAGCATAAATTTTGCACCAGATTTTCTAAGATTTTTAAGGTGAGGCTTGCTCCTAATGCTGTTACCTGTTTGCCAGTATTATAATCTATTGCTTTCCCATCCGTTTCCATATTTTGATTTGTTCTATTATCTGTACTCTGGTGGGAAACTAGTCCGTCATCAGATTAGAAGCACTAATAGTGTGTTGGTCTGTCACACAAATAAATTTAAATATCCAAGTAGATATGCAGCATCAGCTTCCACTCTTAACCACACTCACCAAATCACACCCTAAAAGCTCTGCCTTCCCTCTAAAAACCAAAGCTCCCTTGCACCTTTTCGGTTTGGGTGGGGAAGACACCCCTCCTTTCGGGGAGGTGGTCAGTCTTCCTCCGCCCGTAGTTGATCTGGCTTTCCTTTAGTTTTGTATTTTCCTTTCCTTTTCCCTTTCAATAAGTTCCCTAGCCTTCGAAGCTATCTTCCCTCTAGCCGGGTGCTAGATCTTCCCTCTAGCCAGGTGCTAGATTTCCTGTCAAGCCTATGTGCTTGTCGTGTGGTGGGGGGTCGATGGCGAGATCTGCCGTGGTTCCGGGCGCTGGCCCTTGCCCGTTGTTTGGTCGGTTGATGCCATTGCTGAGGATGCAAGGCTTGGTCGTCAATCCAAGCCTTTGTGCGGTCACTGGCCAGACGGGGGCGGAGTTTGGACGGAGGCGCGGGGATGTGTGCCGGATGGACCTTCGCGGGGGCGTTTCTACCGGGAGGTCGCTGGGATCTGGAGTCGTGGATTGACGGGGTGGGAGCTCGGCGCTGGGCTCGTCGGACGTGTGGGTGGGCGGTGCGGCATCGGGACTGGGCGGCGGTGTGGGAACCCTCATCCTATTTGAGGCGGATCGGGAGCGTGGTGTGGGATGAATCGGCGGCGGCGTGCTTGGGATTGCTCGTCCGTATGTTTGGGACGGCGCGGCGGCGAGCTGAGTTGGATCGGGGGTGTGTGGTGGCTCGCTGGCGTGGTGGCGTGGTGGCTCGCTGGCGTGGTGGCGTGGGATGGATCGGAGGCGGCGGGGTTGTTTTGGCGTGCTAGGGTTTCCTGCTGTTTTGGGCCTGCTGATGGGCCTGCTGATGGGCCTGGGCCTTGTATGCTTGAGTCCCTTTCCAGGTCCCTGATGCTTGGGTCCCTTGCCAGGGCCCTGATGCTTGTGTCCCCTGCCAGGGTCCTGTTTGCTTATGTCCCCGGCCTTTGTTGTTCCTGATTTCTGGGTCTCGATGCCCTCTCGGTGTTATGTCTTGGCGGTTGTGGTGTGTCCTATCGAGTCCGATGGGTATGGACTTTGGTGAGTTCGTTGGGATGGTGCCGATATGGCCTGCGCTTCATTTGGTTTTTATTGTGACTTCCTCGACGTAGTGTTGTCCTTGAATGTGTCCCTTCGTTTATGTTTCTTTGCGCATATTGTAATATCTCTATCAATGAAATATCCTCACCTTGAATCAAAAAAAAAAAGTAGATATGCAGCATATATTGAGCCTGCGCAATACTAAAATCCCTGTTGTGTGCAGTATGGAGGTGGCTGTGTTTTCAAAGCCTTGCAGCGGTTAGTCCAGAGTTCTGAAAGTAATAAACTTACTAGTCAAGCGGTTGTGGCAGAGGACCTTAGCATGGTGTCTCGCCATTTAAAGCTTTGTGCTACTGAGAAAAATATTCCAATAGTGGTTAGTTTGAATTGGCCAGCATTCTATACTTTTTTGTGCAGTCAAGTTGATTACTTACATTTACACGTAACTGAATACCTCCTTTCACATGCATATTTAAATTTGCAGTCAGCTTCCTGGATTATAAGCAGTCTGCTATCTGGGAAATGCCTCCCATTCACAGAGAATGAGAATGATATCCCCCAAGCCCGTGAGAATAGCATCACGGAAAATACTGCCACTATCTTTTTGTCCGAGTCGAGAGATATAAAGCTGCTATATGGGGCACACTTTAAGTGGCACCATTCTGGTTGGGTTCACTTTTTTTTTGATAGAATAACAACCGATAAAACGGCAAAGAGACAGATAGGAACGACTAAGAGGAACAGAAAGGGATACTAAACACAATCATTCAGATAACTTGAAATAAAACGGGGGATCGAATCAACCCGAGTCCAAGTTGATTTGGTTACTCTTGCCATGCCGGCAAGCCTGTCAGCCATGACATTATCTTCACGACCTCTGTGCTCAATACTCCATCCTGGATGCATTTTCAGACCTTCCATGCACGGATGAAGCCAGCCTCCATCTCTGCCATGGTTTAGGAAACCCAGACTAACAGCCAGCACAATTTCCATCCTGGTTGGGTTTACTTTAATTTATAACTTTTACTCAAAGAGATATTAAGGTTGAAGAACTGTAAGTAGATATGAGTATGACTTCAACCCATCATTTCCATGTATAATTTTTCAAACTTGTATATACATGGGACATGTTCATTGTGATTGTTGTAATGTTTTACAGAAAGGGACAATTTAAATGAAAGTGATATTTATGCACTTACTTTGTACAAATTAACTAGAGTTGTTGATAAAGATGGCGATACGGAAATTGGAAAGAACTGATCCCAACTAGACATTTGAAAGTCAGCATTGTTCGCTTATAACTGGCTTGAATGATCAAAAGGAGAGCAGACTGGTATAGTTGAAGGCCTGCTGTTTTTATTTACTCCTAACTTTTTAGTCTTGCTTTCTACTACTAGCATTTGCATTTATATCAGAGAAGAAGACGAGGATATTAACAAAATGCAATCAGAGGCTTGCTACTTGTTTTGATAAGAGAGGTTTGCCGAACAGCTCTTGATAAGTCATAACTTAATTAAAATCAATTAGGTCGACCAAAATCAGAACTCTACAGTTTACAAAAAGAGGCGAAGCATGTAAATACTTGTTCACTATTCTGTTAAATCGTTTATGACTTTGACAATCAGCTCAAAGTCCAAACCCTAATATCACCTAGTTAATATTCCGCAACAGGCCACATCTAAATCACAGGTTAGTTTCATTCCCTATCGACAGTGTTTCCAGTTACGTTTAGCCGAGGGTAGAACAAAATGGATGATTAGCGGGGAGTAAACAGCAAAAAGCAAGTACGAGGCAGCTGTTTCCGTCAAGCCATCTTTGGTATGAATAATATTTTCATTGTGTTTGAATGTTGATGCAGTTTCCATGTTAGTCTTGAAACATTTATTTTTATTAATGACTTAGATTGAACAGCAAAACATACACTACTTATTACTTAGCACACTTGATCTCAATAACCTGGATTATTTATTGCACACTTTGATGAATCTGATTTCGTATAACTCTGCTTCCATCCGTATACAACCGATTTTGATGAAGCAGAAAACAGGTTTTAAACCTTGAATGTGAGACCAGATCCACCTAGTTTATCTTCCATCACATAATACATCTTCTCCACCATTGCAGGAGATAAGTGATTCACCCAGTCTCCCACTTTCCCTTCCCTAAACAAGGTTTTGTTTTCAAACTCAGCTATAGATTTTCCCTTTTTGTTCACTTCAAGATCTTTTAAATTCTTGAAGCTGCAAACTTGTGTTATCCCATTTACGACGCCTCTGTTCATTTCCTCTGCGTCAAATGGGAAACCGAGAAATTTAGCCAGTTTTATGGTGTAATAATTTATGTCATCTTGCATATCCTCGTACTTGAGGAATAAAACATCTTCTGGCTGGGACAAGCTCATGTTCCAGTATCCCAACATGTGTTCCCAAAAAGGCCCAAATCCTACCACACCTTTACAAAACATGTCAAATGCTTCCTCCATTGTGAGTTTTTTGGTATCTTCTACTCTGACATTGTTTCTTGTTATGAAATGCCAGGAAGACACAAAGGTGTCAAATGGGTTGCGGCAAAGGTACACAATCTTGCAACCTGACGTGAACTTTATGGATTCGGGCAACGAGGGATATGGAATGTGGGTTGCAAAGGTCCTTGGTGAGGGCAAGTGAGAGAGGTCAGGAAGCTTTATCCGCATAGAGCTTGTATTCAAGAAATGGAACAAGGTCATGAGGATTTGAGGTGAGAAGAGGATGGGAATTTGAAGTTGGATCAAAACGGTTTCTGTTGGTAATGGCAAAAGTGAGCGCCTTTAACCAAGTGGTACCTGATTTAGGAATAGTAGCAAGAATGATATCACCTTGTCTTGCCTGGAAGTGGCTTTGGAGTGATACAATAGCTTGAATCTGTTGTGGCTGGCACCAAAAATTCTGATACATGTAAAGATGCTGTGTCCGCCACCCTCGTTCTTTCGAAAGACTAAGCAGTATATCTGGACCATTTTCCCGCTCTTCTTCCGAAATTGATTTGGTTTGGTCCTGAAGGAGTTTAGTGAAGACCATTGTGTCGTTTGGTACATTCTCTTCTTAGCCTTATCCAACAATTTATACTCTCAGCTGTCTCGAGTACAAAGCAAGTATTTGTAACATGTGAAAAATATGAGAATGAGTTGGTATTGCACCGCATGGCCTCTGCAGCCTGTCCTCTTAAATTTATGCTGCTATGTAGTGTGGCAAAGATGCATGAAGGCCAAGTCCACATCAGGAAGTGTGGGTGTGTCGTGGTATTTGGCATTTAGTCCTGTGGTGACTTTAGCTTGCACATTCTAAAAAGTATGTAGGTGGCCTGTTTACATCAGAAGACCCCAACTCACTCTTTTCATCTACTTAAATGCAATGCCAATTAATTTCCAAGTCCGGACATGACAACACTAGTCGAGGTTTGTGACTTAGCTCTTCATTTTGTAAGAGATCCAATCTTATGCAAGTATCCGAGTGTCTTGAAAACAGATGATCATTTCTGTACGCAGAGTGTTTCATTTAGATCAGAGTTTTAAGGCTGATGATCTCTACTGCTGTTGAGATTGGAGGATCAGGTTAGTACTTACCACTTCGACATCTTTCGCAGATAAACATGATGTTACTATGTGAACAACGTTTTACAAATCGTTTTAGAATATAGTGGACAGTTTTGTGTAGCGGCCTGACTATTTAATGTTAAGGTCCATCTTAAAATTGTCTTTTTTGTTAACATCCAACTTATTGCTGCACTTTAGAAACCAAGCATGGTCCATTCTATTCTATAGCTACTTGCATTCATTTCGGAGACACGTTTTTTTTGATAGAAAGGCAAAGACCAAAAATACAATCCGAGAACTTAAAAAGCTAAATAGAAATTTAGCCTGACTCGGAATAGTCGAAACATAAGGAATGTAAACTATAGGAATATGACTAAATCAATTATTTGCCTGGTACGTACAAGAATGTGTAAAAAAACCAAATTCTAATGCTAAGAGGAACAAGATGAAGCACGTGGAACTTAGCTCCAGGTGGCAGTACATTTCGGAGACACGTTAATACAAAGGAACTCTAGCATCGAAGAAAGCCAAAATGCATTTGATTCCGTTCACTCGATGCTTTCATCAAAAAGTGATTCATCTTTTTTGCTGGACAAAGTGGCAGCCAAACCACTTGGAAAAATGCGTTTTCAGAACTTTTCGATCGACTGAAAAAAGTTCTCTTTAAACTTTAGAGCATTTTTTCTTGAGTGAGATAGAAATACAGTTCTAGTTAGATTATAGATTTAAGAATTAAGTTCTAGAAGGAAAAATTAGTTTTGTGAAACAAAAATTGTTAATTTATTCATTCAGATTGATAATGATAATCGTAATTTTCAATTGCGTGCGTATTTTTTAACGTCAAATCAATCAAATTCAACGATTGAGATGATATTTTCATGTCTTACAAAACTATAATGTCTCCCAAAATCCGAAGTCATAACAGCTTAAGCAGTAAAACTACGCATGACCAACACACTGACTTTTGGTACATTATCTGATACACTACTATTGATTTGTGTAACTTTAGTATCAAGATGACCTGCAGTATTTACAAGATTAATCAAAGCAAAACCAGTACATTGTTATCCATGTTTAGGAGAGAAAAAGAGATGGATGCAAAAAATCCGCCCTCTGACTAGAAAATCCACTGCAACAAAAAGGGTCGTAAATGCATTGTTCTTGTTTTTTATCGACTATGCTCACTGCTCTGCACCTATAAGGTTTGACATTCAGCGCCCTCTGATGATGGTTGGCCTCAGTGTCAAATGTGACTGCTTTGGGGTATACGGCTTGGCCGCTGAGTTGACATCCTGATGATAATCACCAAGCTGAAAAGGTTTGTTGAATAATAAGTCTGCTATAGTTCTGTCGATTGTGTTTGTTCTCGGTTCTGTAGCATCTTTCTCCATATACCTGGATACGCCAAAAATATTTTCAGGTAAATCTTTCGTTTTAGGCCCATTGATATTAATGAAGTCACCAACGCAACTCTAGAAACTAAGTTGCAGTAAGTATAAGGCTGCTACCCGAGAACAAGGACCAACGACTACAAACAGATATGTAGAATTACTAAGTACTACATACTGATCATACCTCAATGTCTGGTCGGGAAGACCAGCTTTGGAAGGCTTTTCTGAAGATATATTACCTCCATGATCACCCTGCAGGACACATGATTGTTTCTCAGAACTTGTAGCTAGCCTGTACATAGCATCTCGGAAGCATAATCGGCTCTTGGAGGTCATCTGATAAGTTTTATATAGTTGTCAAAAAAATGCAATTTAAGGCAAAGACAGACAAACTAACTCTGGCTATCTCAAAGAAGCTTTACCTTTTGCACAGCACTGCCAAACTCTTGTAACACCGTTTCTTCCACTGACGGATTATCATTGATAGTCCGACTTGTACAGACTTGCTGAGAAATGTTCTCTAGAGGCGCATTGTACTGAGGAGCAGTACTAATCATCTTGTTTTCAAGGTTGGGATGAGACGTGCCAGGTAGTTCCTTGTCCCAATCAATTGCGTAAGTAAACATGTGAGAGTCCATCTGCTCATAACTTCCCACATCATGAAAGTCTAACAACATATCAGTAGTTAAGCTGTTCGACGTTGTATAAGTGCCCTGGGAATATGAAGAACCATAGATATGGAACTGATCGCCGCTATGCAGTTCATTCACAAGCAATGAGTTCCTGCAAGTAAATAGAGGTATTAGAAACACTATTTGGTGTCGTATAATGTAAAAAATGATTATGCGATGAAATTAACTAGCCAAAAAATTCATGGATTCTAAGGAAGTAACAATAACTACTAAAATTTATGAGATAAAAATGTACATGAAATTTTCATCTGTCTGACTAGTCCATGGAAATTCAGTTAGTTGATAATCTTGATTGTTCGAGAGTGCATTCCAACAATTCGAGGATTCTGATATACCTCCTCTTAAACCAGAGATCTCCGTTTGATCTCCTTCGCCTACCACACAGTCCAATTCAACAAGTTGATCCAAATCCAACAATTTCTCGCAACTAAAGTCACTTTCATCAGCAACACAGTTCCCAAACGCATAAGAGTTGTCCAGTGCGATATCACCTTCATCAATTGTATTTAATCCGTACTGCTTCCATCTTGTTTGTGACGGAAAGCTGCTTTTTTCACACTGATCAGTTGGAACAAGACCATCATCAACTCTATCATTCCTGTACCATTCCATTTCTTTAACCTGAAACACACAAATCTGATTTTATATACACTTCAAAAATTACAGTAGACTAGTAAAGTACAATCCGTGTAGCCTTGAAACCCATCCTACTCAGAAAAAAGGGAGAATACACAGCAGAAAACAAGCATCATGCTATATTTGATAAGCAGTTGCATCCAATATACTTCATCAAATTCATATACCAAATTACCAAACATTAAAATTAATGAGAACTCACAGCCAAAGCTAGCCACTTGTAATTGTTATCACAAAAGAGTCAGCAGAGGTTACAACACAAGCCATCACTAGACCACAAAGTAGATAAACTCACCATGTCAAACACAAACCATTATACAAAAACTAGTTCAATAGTCTAGCAACATACAAAATCAAGCTGAAGACATGGAGAGACATTTAAAGAACAACTAAAGATAAACATATCCAAGTAGAACAAACCTTACTAAGGTATTGTAGTTGAAGCAGCACCAAAAGTAAGAACAAATTTTGTGAAGAAGGGGTTTCCTGAAAGCTAAGTAAACAGTGTTTTTTTTCAGATCCAGATCAAAAGAACATGTATGTCTTTGTGTATGTACAAAGATCATCAAGTTTGAAAATGTGTGAAAGAATAGAATATGCTGCAGGGTAGTGATTTGTGGCTGAGAATGGGAGACTAGATTTGTGGGTGAGACACCTTCACCATCTATATTTATCTTTTCATTGGTCCAACTCAGCAAAGTTATTATACCCAAATTGCCCCCGTTGTGATCTGATGATATCTTGGGTTTTGAAAGTGGTGCGTGGTGGCTGGGAGGCACGTAGATTTGTTGGCGGCTTGTCCGACGAGATTCGCCACGTGTCATATAAAGAGACGATGTTTATGACGCGTGGTAAATTTGCAGTAGAGTTGTCAGCAACCATGTTGGGAGGGTAGAAATGGAAGTGATGAAATATTAGGATAAGAGAAAGTCCAAATTCGGACTACTAAAATTACTTCTTTTTATAATTGGCTTAAAAAACGTAATCAAATTTATTTTTTTGATACATAAAAAACAACCAAATTTGATTCATTTATTTAATCTTTGATTATGCGTCCAACGTTTTCGATTTCAAATTTTTGATTAAAAAATGGTCAAATATTATAAACAAAATTTTAAAAGATTTTATGGATTCTATCTTACCAACCGAACTAAATTCTATCGGATCAATAGAAATTGATAAAGAGTTTTGCTAGATAAAAAATACAAATTCTTTTATTTTGTATGTAAGAAAAAAGTATAAAAAATGCTTTTGAATATTTCTTTCAATCAACAAAAAAAAAATCTAGACATCAACGTGGACATTTTAGATTTTATTTCTTCGATATTTAAAACATTTATCTCAGTAAAAATGTTGCTACTAAAGTTTTAGGACGATGGACAAAATTTAAACTGTTATTTGATTAATCGGACGATTGAGATTAAAGTTGAATTTTGAATAAAATAAGCGGTTGAGTTTATAAAATACATAGACGATTGAAATTAATGATATTAATATCGCTAAAAGGTACACATTTCTCTTTATTAAAAAACAAAAATTACACATTTGTCTACCTCTTTCTATGAGAAATAATGAGCTCTTGCATGATGGGTTTGATTCCAATACGATCCAATACATATATGCGTTTCGTGTTTTAAGTTATATGTATATTTAGTATGCATTTGTGCATATTGTAAAACGACAAAAATTTTTGCACAAAACAAAATTATGTATTGAAAGATTCAAGATGGGGTCGAAGAGATCGTGGGATCGCAAACGAACGCCCCTCCGGGTGGGATAATACCTGTCTGCTCAATGAAGCCCACAACTTATAGCTAATGCCAACTTAACTGTTTTATCATATCATTAACTTACACAGCACAAACACAGTATTAAACATACTTTTTTTAAAATATGACACATCCTTGGATTTCAAGCAACCATAACAATAACATTCAGGACTTCATTTGGATGGCAGCTTCATCTTGAATCTTTTGAGGAAGTACAGTAAGATGCCCCTTCTCTTGCAAGCTCTTCACAGTATCATACAGGCATTGCTCAACAGGTGTGAATTCTAATCCCAAATCCTTCAGTTTCTGGTTAGAGAATTTGTATGCCTTTTTTCTTGGATTCACCTTATCAGAACATCTGTGAAATCAGACCAACCCATTTCAAAAGATAATTCAAATTAACCCAGTAACAAAATAGATGAACATTAAGTGAATAGATGAACTAAGCTCAAAGCTGTAGTTGGTGAAGAGGAAGTAGGTGACCAAACAGGTAAGACTATATGATGATTGATTAAAATGGTCATGCACTCAAAATCAACTTGAGGACTATTTTTTCTTTATCAAAAAAATGATCCACCAACTACAGTGTGCAATAATGCCAAGCATCACAATACCCAGTTGAGCCTTTTACCTACCACAAAATAACCAATGTGGATAGCAACATATGGCTCTTCCAAGACCTACCCTATGTTGTATCCTAGTCTAAGACCCCTAAAAGATACTCCTGTTATCTTATAATGTTGTATCCTACTAGTCTGAGACCACTAAATAAACATAGGAAATATCATTGTCTGTTTCTAAATTCAAACATTTACAAAATGAGGTAGGATTGTTCTTACTTGTTCGGAATAGGATACTCAGGGAAGAAGTTTGCAAGAATCTCTACAACTTCGCCGCGGTGAAGCACACTTTCTGCGCAAAGGTAACGACCAGAAGCAGAAGGTGTTTCATAGGCAAGGATGTGAGCCAGTGCAACATCCTTAACATGGACATAAGCCTGGACTGAATTAGCATATGTTTTTGCTGAACCAGTTAAATACTTTTCTATGTGGATAATGCTAGCATTTACAGTTGACTGTAACAAAGGGCCTAATACCAAAACCGGATTGATCACCACTAAATCCACTCCTTTCTCCTTTGCCATCTCCACCGCTGCTTGCTCTGCAACTGTCTTTCCGTAACAATACCAGTTCTGCAATTTTCCGCAATCACAGACTTTAATTTTAGCTTAGAATATTTTGCAGCTAATATTCTAAATTATATTGACCTTGGTGTTCTTGCAAAACTCTAGATCACTCCAGCAAGTCTCATCAACCACAGAATCAGGTGATCTGTTAGGGTCCATGTAGACTGCACCAATTGATGAAGTGAAGACCATGCGCTTTACTTTGGCTTCAGCAGCAGCTATTATCACATTCTTGGTTCCATTTACTGCTGGCTCAACCATTTGCTCCTAAAAGTTAGTTACAAATGATCAGGTTGATTACTAACAGATACTTCAACCATCCAACTCAGTACTGCAAACAAGCATATGCTTCTAATCTTTTCTTGAGCATAAAAAAATCCTCAAATTCAAATCATCATAATTTTAAAACATGTTCTATGGCATTAAAAATGAAATCCTAAATGTGAACAACAAACAAAATAGAATGTTAAAGAAATAAAGGAATCTGAAGACTCACTGGATCATCAGTAACAGGAGAAGCAGTGTGGAAGACACCATCACATCCCTTAATGGCTACCCTCAAGCTTTCCAAATCAAGAAGATCTGCTTTACATATAATCAATCTTTCTTCAGCTCCTTCCAGCTCCCTCAAATGGGAGTTCTTCGGATCATCTATAACCGAGGTAAAATCACAAGTCAGATACTTTCCATCTCAAAAAAGCTATGTATAAAATTAAGCGCAGTGACCTGGATTTCTCAAGGTGCCTCGGACAGTGTAGCCGCGTTGTAGGAGAAGCTTGATGAGCCAAGACGCGATGAACCCACCAGCGCCAGTGACGCATACGGTCTGGCCTGCGCCATAGGAAGTGTGTTGATCATCAATCGGCATATTAAGAACTTTAGGAAAGTTGGTAAATTTAGAAAGAGTGAAATGGAGGGAAATGATGAGGAATGAAACACTCAAAACATAGTAACATGTTAATTTATAGAGTCACATAGAAATAATGACTAAAAGTTGGCAACTATTATTCAAATAAATTAAAATAAATAATTGAGAAAAGGAAAGTTGGGCTGCCATGGAACTTCACCTACTATTGGGAGGCTTAATCCAAGCACATGAAGACAATTGCAACAACAATGACATAATGCAGTTTTGCAAGGATATTGCGAGTTTCTGCGGAACAACTTAAAATAAAAATAATAATTTAAAAAAATTAAAAAAATTAACAGAATGCTGTGAGTTGCTATTGTGTAAAGCATAGATCAGTTTTAGCTCCTTTCACTGTGGCTCCATTTTGTTCTCTTTTCTAGATGACTACTTTTTGGTGTTTAATTTGAATTATACAAATGAACGCAAAGTTTCGTGGTACTTGTTAATGTCTTGTTAAATTATACACACACAAACTTCTCATTAGTCTATTTGTATGAATATGATATTCTTGCGGAAACCACAACCATACGACAGGGGCGGATACAGTGTTTTAGGGGCACAGGCCCCCAATAAAAAATTCTGAATAATCCCACAAATACTAATATTTAAGCAATAAAATCAAATAACTTAATAAATACTGCACATCCAAAAAATTAAATTGCATGAAAGACTATAATTCTGAGTTCATAAAAAATCAGTTTAACTTTATCATAACGATCAATATTTATAATAAGGTTTGGAAATGTTTGAATTTGGGTGTAGAACTCTTATCTCAACTGAAATAATACATTTCTTTCAATAAAAAATTGGTCTCATACTCATATCATTTATTTATCCCCTCTAACTAATCCACATAATCTCTATTTTGTCCTCACCATGCATATGCATCGAACTCAAGTTGGCTCTGATGGTTGATAATTTTTTGTTGAAGATATTCACGAGTTTTTGTGCATTTATCGACTCATGTGCACCCCTAAGTATAATGTCTACTTTAGTTGCTTATTTAGTTACTTATGTTTGCTTATAATTAATTTTTATAGGCCCCCAATAAATACACTATGTTTTATGCAAGAAATGCAAAACATCAGAGAATCACCGTACAGTAAACAGAATATTCGACACTATGTTTTACCGTCCAAGCATTTTGATTTTTGTTCAAAGTCTGAATGTATTTTGATCATTTTGACATTCGTGATTCTCCAAGCACGCCTCATTTATAAATAAAATTACGGTCCAATAAGTTTGGGTAATTTGTAATATTGAACTGAGATAATTTTCTAAAATAGTAGCGTGAATTTGGCATTACGATAACTTTTCCCTTCAAATTCCACAATAGTTTTATCGAAAAGTATATTCCTCTGAGATATAATACCTCTCAAGAATTTCTTCCATATTGCAGTATTTTCACATAAAAAGATGATTACCTACGTGATGGATAAAAGCTATGCTGTTAGAGCCTGTGGCTGGGAATCAGAACTATGGTACTTGTCCGCGGAAGAAACCACCAAGAACAAGTTTTCAAATAACATGTGATAAATTAGAATTAGTAAGTAAACAAAGGAACATTCCCTGCAGAATCTCAATGTTATGTTGTCACAACATGACACAAATAACTAGGTGATGGGTAAAGAATCATTGGTCTGGCGGCCCCTCTTTGTTTTGAATCCATGTTAAAAAGCCATTCAATAATGCATCTTTCATCCAGGCATGCCGGCATTTTTCACTAGCTTCAGAAATAGTCAACCATATTCTACTTCGACTGTGTTGTTCAGGCCATGAGTCTAGCTGCTCTGTCACTAACAATGGGAACATTGCAGCTTTGCATGTACCCTCTGGACTAAACTCATCTTGGTGAGTTTTGCTTCTAAAGTAGTAATGTCCCAGCAAATCCTGAATATGTGCACAAAATATGTGATTCTTATTTCTTACTTTCATATTCATAGTAGTGTTGCATGACGGGCAAATAGCCTTAACAAACTGACCCATTAAATTGTACAGTCGCAAATAAGTACTATTCATATGCCGTCAACGTATATTTGTTACAGAGTATCATATAAGGCACAACGAGGGCTGACAGAGTCGGTATGAAAATCGAAAGTAAAAACATTACGACCTAGAGGAACCAAGCAAGAAATTCCCGTACCACTACTGCAAACCATATCATGAATGGATGAGCATTTGAGTCTCAAACTTGGTTTCCAAATGAAACAGCAGCAGCTGTGTCTAATATTTTACTATACCAAATATTCATTATTTAGTTACGCCAGCAGTAAAAGTGACTTATAGATCAAGAGGTTGAAGATATGAAGCATATCTGAGAATTGTTATCTACTCACCATTAATTCTCCTCGAACTCCTGCCTCTTCCATTGCCTCCCTTTTGGCCGCTTCTTCAACAGTTTCATCGTTCTCCCATCCTCCCTAATATTAATAACCGGTTATGAACATGACCATCATGGAAAAATGTGTTGCATAGGGAAACAAACACAAGACAGTTCAGATATGTGGGGCATAAAGCAATCTATTTGCCACAAGTCGTGCTTGAAACAATAAATCACACATATCCCATAGTCGCTAAAACTATTCAATAGCAGAAAAGATAAACTGATATCGAGGTTATAAACTTTATCATATGCAGTCACAACTAAGTATTAATTGTGAAGCTTGAAGCATGATATATTGGCAATATTAGAAACAAGAGACTCTAAACACAGTAATATATATCAGCAGGATTGAGTCTAAGGAGCCGATTAGAGAATTAAATCAATATCCTCTCATCTTACAAATGCATGCATGAGAACTGAAAATGTGCTTCGTATTTTTCCTTTTAACTGCCCAGAATACACGTAAAACAAAATGATTAAATTGTCTAACGTTGGCGAGTCATTACCTTGGGAAATAGCAACCCGGGTCCACTAGGAGAGCTAATCATTAGTACTTCAACTATTTTTTCTGACTCTGAATCACTACTTTCATCACATGCTCTATACTTGTAAGGAATGCACCTGCCGTAGAGAGAAAACTCCGATTATAAGAAATTCATTTGGTTTCAAATTTCAATAATTTCGTTTTCATCACATAATGAGCAACAGGTGACATCTCTATTTTCCTCTATCCAATTTTTTTAATCAACAGTCCGTAAATCAACAAATGAAAATAATAATGACTAAATCTACCATTGCACATGATAATTAGGGAGTTCTGATGATTTTTGAACAAAAAAATCAAAAAAAAACTAGCAACATACCCAGCGACAAGCCTACAACCGTCTTCATACCGCTGCTGATGCCTACCGGTTCGCGCTACCAAATCCGACATTTAGAACAAATCGGATATGAATCTTCACAGCTCTTCCAGGTTAATCACTGCCGCCGAACATATCCAAAATGTCGACAAATCAGATATTCAAAACATAAATGATTGTTTAGCCTGATGGAATGCAGATGACGAAATCAACCGACACCAAGAACGAATTGACGCGAATGGACGCCTCCGCTCGGATTGTGCGAATCCGATTTGGCTTCGTTTTAGGGCTGAGATAGAAATTGAGACGGTTACAGAAAATTGGGCTCATCAACCCTTCCCAACCGTTGATGAAATGTACGATCATGATTTTGTGGGCCGTTCGCGGGCCCACCAAATCGCTTTTAAAAACTTCTTAGTAAGATTCGTATGCAAATTAAGTCCCCTCACGGCCCTCTTTATAATTGTGTTAAAATAAATGTGTCGATATTTATATCTTATACGGATCCAGATCATGTAAAGCACAGTTATTTACTGTGAATATCAATACGTATTATTTTGACATTATGGGTAAAGATCAAGGAGGATAATCAATTATTTGTGAAACCGTAGGACATGATTTCAACCGTTGATTTTTTATCATAAAACGGATGAGATTTCTGATTTTTAATCCAATTGCCCCGTGTTTTTCGCAAATTCAACCGTCAACTTTAATAAAAACCAACTTTAATCTCAACCGTCAGATTAATCAAATCAACGGTTGAAATTTTATCCTCCGTCTTACAAATACTTGATGTTCTTCTAGAACTTAACCTTGATATTATTTATTATAATCTTGTATAGTTTTGGATGAATTTTTATCAAAACTACGTAGTTTTGGATTGTTGTAACAGAGACACTTCCTAACCAGAAAACAAAGTTCCCACTGCTTTGCTGCAGTGGATCTCAATCTATTTTATACATCTAAATAAGAATAAGAGAATGGATCAAATGAAAAGTGCTACTTTAGTTATAAAATGCAAACAAATTTAGACCATCCATTTAATTACATCAAACAGTTACGATATAATCTTATTAATTGATATATTAAATCATAAAAAGGCAATAATATATATACAAATATATTTATTAAATTCAAATCAATTAATTAACTAATTTGAAAAGTCTGATGATCAACGAATCAAAGTTAAAAGATATATGTTTCGTAAATGGAATGTTTAGATTTGTTTATAAATGTGGTGTTTAGATTTCACGATTTTCATTAAACTGATCTTTTTCGGAATTGGCATAGTACAAAAACTGTTCTTATCCGTAGTTTTAATGTAAGTTCATTATTTGTCTATATTTGATTCATGAATCATATTATAGCAAATCATGAATCATAGATGTCTTATAACTGGAAAGTTTAGTTCGTTATCTGTTTTTGTTTACATTGATGTTTCAATAGATTTATTTCAGGTTTTCGTATTCACAAAGGTCTGTTTTCGTATTAATAATATATTTGATTGTATGATCCATACATTGTACATTTTTGATTCGTGATCATAACATAGCAAATAATGAATCATGGATTCCATATTATAGGTAACAATATTTATAACAGCTGATGAATCATATAATAGCAAATGATGAATCATAGGCACTTATAATTCATTATTTCATCAAAATATGTATCTCGTATATCTCTAATAAGTGATATTGGGATGCCCCCTTCTACTTTTCCTCCTACATTCTGATGCAACACATATAAAAACAATCAGTAACCTGCGTGTGATAGTATTTGTTCGCAAAATATTTATGTAACAGAATCTGAAATATGATTCTACGCATGATTTACGATTTGCTACGATATGATTCACGAATCATATGAGGTCATTTACTGAATCATGCATTAACGAATGTTAATACACTGAACCAATAAGCAATACTATATTTCTTCCCAAATTTTCTTGGAATCATTCTCGCGGTGGTGTCGCGGCCTGCAAATATTGAAGACTTCATAAATCCACACGGCTTATAGCTAATCGATACATGAATTCGACGTTACTTACCTGAATCCAAAAGCAGCGTAGGTTTCAAATACGCCAGAGAGCGAGTCACGGATTATTTGGAGTGGATGATTTACGAATCGTATTGCGCTGTGTGTGGTTGATCTCGGCGATTTGTACAATCGATGCTCAAATTGAATCCAAATATGATTTACCTAAACACGATTTTCGGAATATCTCAAACCGCTTGAAAATTGATTAATTTTGTGACTAATTTACCCTTCTACTGATTATAAAAATTATTTTTTATATTTAATGTTTCTTATATTTGCAAATCGACCCAGATTAATGACCGCATATCTATCTAAATTAATAATTGAGATATGTTTGCATTTTACAATTGAGAATTACTTTTCACCTGATTTTACTCAAATAAGAATAAATAATTAGAAGTTTTTATAGATTTCTTTCATGTTAATCACTTTAAGATTTAAGATTTAATAAGTTTTTGACATTTCCTTCTTGGAAAAGATCAAGGGTGATGCATGATTTTTCATAAGACTGTGAGATACAATAAATAATTTGGCCTATTTGTAAATCAATTCATACCATGTTTTTGCAATTTATCATAGTATGAAGTAGAAACGACACTTATCTTGCCGGAGTACAGCAGCTATCTCTCCCTCTGGCGGGAGAGAATGACGATTAGGGTTCCGGCGGTAAAGTGGAGTGTTGAAGAGCCGACGTGGTGGGTGAGTGGTCGGTCACCTCTTATTTATTTTAAATTCAATCTGACACCCAAAGTTTTGACATATTGATATCCATCACTGCTAGTTTTAAAAGAATAATGTCGCAATTAAATACTCACATTTCATGTTTTTATATTTATTGACACAAAATTAAATCTGCTGAATGATAAATCTCTTCCTTTTGTGCTTATTTATATCCAACATGAAGAAGTGTTTCTCAGTTTTGTATATGACTAAATGTTGTATGATTGGGTTCACAATCTGGCTTATTTGATAGAGGGCAGCACGACGATCATACGACTTGTTCTGTATACTCATATTTTCTATGTTACCAGAACTAATATTAAACTCACAGAACTAGGAACATTGGAAGAAAGTTGTCTATACTTGTTTGAAAATAAAATAGAATACTACATTGCCAATTATTAGTCCCCACTAAGAAGGGTGTTTTAGCTTTATTCTTTTGGTTCTAACGAGTTCCAGCATTTGATTTTCGATCAGGTGCCTGAATCCAGTTGATGAAGCTCAAGTGTTAAAATCTTGCGTTATCGTCCTGCATTGTTTCTGTTTGGCTCAAATAGACAAAAGGGTGGACTTCTTCTCTTGGGTATGTAATTCTGAGAAAAAGCTGAAGCGCGCAGGTGATGCTCCCATGACATTCAAGAGCAGAGGGAAGTCTGAATGTGATGGATGGTAATATACGTTTTTGGCTGTTGGTCTTTTGTGTTTTTGTTTGATCTTTTATATTGATTTTTGAGATTGTTTTGACTTTTGTGTAAATCTGCTGTGTAGATTAATGGACTTGTTTACGAGATTTTAGTTGTAATGTGGCTGTGAAAAAATGAGTAGAGAACAGAATGGATTTGCGATGAGGCCGTGGGAGGGAACTATCAAGAAATCACAAGTAGCACCCAAGACAAGGCGAAGAACAGGTAGCATTTTTGCAGCATCAGTTTCACATGGTGGAGATGAAGATGAGGATGATCATTCACCTCGCCATAGTCCTCGACCTGGTGAAGTTTTTATGGTGGAAAAGGAGCTTTTGAATGGAGACATCTATATAGGTCAGTGGGTTGATGATCTACCACAGGGTCAAGGGAAGTATTTGTGGGTGGATGATAATTGTATGTATGTTGGTGAATGGTTCAAAGGAAAAGCTATGGGGAAAGGAAGATTTAGCTGGCCGTCAGGTGCAACTTACCAAGGGGCGTTCAAGGGAGGGTACATGGATGGTACAGGAACATACATTGGCCCGTCCGATGATACTTATAAAGGTTCTTGGGTTATGAACTTAAAACACGGAAACGGCACCATGTGCTACCCAAACGGGGATTACTACGAAGGTGATTGGCGTAGAGGGTTGCAAGATGGGCATGGTAGATATGAATGGAGGAACGGTAATATTTATGATGGGAAATGGTTGAATGGGAGTTTTAGTGGAATTGGGACTTTGACATGGGCAAATGGGAACATGTATGAAGGGTCTTGGGAGGGAGGTCTGCCTAAAGGAAATGGCATTTTTCGATGGGCGGATGGGAGCTCTTATGTGGGTGTATGGGGAAGTGACTCGAAAGAGAGAACTGGAACTTATCACCCATCCTCAGGGCCTCAAACT
Source organism: Sedum album (assembly GCA_006409495.1). NCBI lineage: Eukaryota > Viridiplantae > Streptophyta > Magnoliopsida > Saxifragales > Crassulaceae > Sedum > Sedum album. The sequence continues at coordinate 24,529 of QZGG01000480.1, forward strand.
AGCCATATTGGCTGGGATCCTGTAGAAGTGTTTAAAGTAGATTTTACGGATTGTAAAATATACCAAGACGAAAAAGTCTCTGTATGGCCTTCACAAAAGATGCAGAACTGGCCTGGGTTTGAAGGGAGACTCTCTCTGAAGACGACAATTTCTAGGCTCAAAAATAGCAATGCTGGAATAAGGAGAATGTCTTTGGATGCAAGTGGTTACAGCACTAGCATTAACAGTGGTAGTGTTGAGAGCGAGACGACTAGTGACTCATTCGATGAGAATTTAGCATTTAGAGATGAAGGATCGGGGAATTCTCATCTAGATGATACAGATTCAAGAGGAGCATCTATGCGTCAACCACCACGCAGGCAGCAAAAACAAAGGCCTGGTGTTCCAATATCCAAAGGCCATAAGAATTATGAAATGATGGTCAGTCTGCAGCTCGGGTTAAGGTAATATTTCCATTTCAATAAACTGATGCACAACTTCATCTCGAATCAGTCTACTGTAATAAAATTATGCGTGTTTCATAAATACCAAATATTTCGGAACTGGAGATATTAAAATTTCCAAGTTCTTTTATGAACAGGCATTCCTTAGGGAGACCGGCTACTCCAACCTCATTCGATTTAAAACTGTTAGCATTTGACCCCAATGAGAAAGTGTGGACAAAATTCCCCAAGGAAGGTTCAAAGCACACTCCTCGACACACTTGCTGCGAGTTCAAATGGAAGGACTATTGCCCGCTTGTCTTCAGGTGCCATGCAACATTTTTACTTTCTTCAACAAAAACTAAAATACTAATACTAAAAGCTGATTGTTACGTATAACCACAGATCACTGCGGAAGCTGTTCAAGATAGACCCGGCTGATTATATGTTATCCATATGTGGAGATGATACGCTACGAGAGCTTTCTTCCCCAGGAAAAAGTGGAAGCTTTTTTTATATGACAAGTGATGATAAGTACATGATAAAGACAATCAAGAAAGCCGAAGTGAAGGTATAAGTGATTCTTCGTAACTCTCTAAACTAAATTAACAAATTAATGACAATGTCTTTTATTTGGAAACACAGGTCCTGCTAAAAATGCTTCCGTCATATTTGAATCATGTTCGGAGTTTTAAGAACACCCTACTTACCAAGTTCTTCGGACTCCACTGCCTTAAATTAGCTGGAAATGCTCAGAAGAAGGTACAATGTTCGTTCACTTTCTCAGTTTACATTTTTATGAGTACGGTCTTAAAAAACCAATGTTTTTCCAGGTTCGGTTTGTGATCATGGGGAACTTGTTTTGTACCAGCTACACCATTCAGAGGTGCTTCGATCTAAAAGGTTCATCACACGGTCGTACAATTGATAAACCCTTGTCCGAAATAGAATCAACTACGACTTTAAAGGACCTCGACCTGAACTACATTTTCAGGCTGCCAAAAACATGGTATCAAGAATTTTGCAGGTATCAGCTATATGCTGCAAATTGCAACACTATTTTAAAAAAGTAACATTTTGAATAGCAAACAATCGTCAATTATTGTATCTTCATCTATTGTTTTAACTGCAGGCAAGTGGATCGAGATATCATATTTCTGGAACAGGAGAGGATAATGGATTACAGTCTTCTTGTAGGCCTGCATTTTAGAGACCCGTCGAGCTCTGTGGATATCGAACCAGACACTCCAATCTTGACACCCGACACACCTCGAGGTTGTTTTTCTTATTTTGTTTCCACAACAAAAACAAAGCATGTCTATTTGATCCTAAGTTGAATGGTGATGAAATGAATTTGAGTTACTTATTATTCACAGGGAATGGGCACTGGAATAATGGAATGTCTCCACGAATACCCCGACCCGATCATGGCAGGTCTCGTTTAGATCCTGCAAGGTACCTATGGCTTTGAAGTCATTACACAATTCAGAATACTGAAAATCCAAAAAATAAAATGATCGAAACCTAATGAACTTTGATATGCATCAGGATGGCTTCCTTCAGACTAGGAAGAAAAATGCCAGCAAGGGTTGAGATGACGGAGAGGAGGAACGAAGGAGAGTTGCAAATGGTGGGGGAGCCGACAGGGGAGATGCAGGACGTTATTCTGTTTTTCGGCATAATAGATATCCTACAGGACTATGATATAAACAAAAAGATTGAGCATGCATACAAAGCTAAACTTTATGATGCAACTTCAATATCTGCAGTCGAGCCCAGACAGTATGCAAAGAGATTCCGGGACTTCATTTTCAGAGTTTTTACAGTTGATGCGTAGCTTATGTCGATCATAAGCTGTCATACGGTATCTACGAGTACTGATACTCTGGAGATGGCAGAAGTCTAGAATAAGTTGTAAAGATAAGTAAATAGGCAAATGATGATATTAGAAGATTTATAAGAACTGACTGAGACAGAGATTTTATACTTTGGAACATTTTGTGTGTTTTAAGTCACACTAGCGTGCGGGTCTGGAATAAGATTATTCTCCAAATTCCACTGCAGACCAAATTTGCCGAGGACTTGGAATTTTAGTAGACTTTTTTTTTCTTAACGGACTGAGTTGAGGAGAAAAAAGTTACTTGAGTGTTAATGATACGCTTCGGGATATCCGTTTATCATCTTTCGTCCGTCCATTTATCATCTTTCGTCCATCCATTTATCATCGTCTATAAATTTTTTTTAATTTTTTTTAAACATAAATTTCATCCCTAAGATAAAATTGTAATTTAAATAAAAATTAATATTAAGATAAAATTGTGTGCAGTTATATAGAAGAGTAGTGGCTAAATTATAGGGATAATATGGAATTGGAGATAACCGTTAGAATGGGTCCCCAATTCTTAATAGGAAGATAATAGGAAGATAATTATTTATGTTTTTATTAATTAATTATCCGAATAATGTGAATAAAAAGTAAAATATAAATTTGAAAATGAATGAAAATGTGATCGGATCCATTTCGTTTTGCGCAAGTATCCATACTGATGGTGGGGAGTCTGACAAAGAATCCTCAGGTCCAGGGTTCGAACCCTGGCCTCACCATTTATTTCCTTCCTTGTGGGAGGTTGCTGCTTTCCTCCTGCCTCGTGTATGGAGGCTCTTCGCCCCCTCCACCCATGCGTGGAGGCTCTTCGCCTGTATTCCTGATGTTCTACTGGAGGGTCGTTCTTCATCTATGCGGAAGAGACATGCATGCTTGATGCTGTCGATTATGGGTTGGATGTCCGTTGCTGTGACCAGAGCTTCAAATGATTAGAATAGATATCATGTATACGATCTCTATGAATTGTGCCCAATGTAACCGCTATCGAAAAAAAAAAAAAAAAAAATTAAATTGAAAATGACAACATTTGCATTTAAAAAAAAAAAAAAAAAAAAGTATCCATAGATCCATTTCTTGTAGATATAAAATTAAATAAAAACGTGATATTACCTTCGTCGATATACATTTCAACTTTAACAACAATCGATTTTTCTCCTCCATATTCCGATCACCCGGTGAGTGTTCATCTAACTCCGGCTGCTTCATATCTGAATTTTCAAAACCCTAGCTCTGCGTACAATTCGTCGGATTCCAATTCTTTCCAGTTCAATATCTCTTTTTTAACTGGAATTTGCAGTTAGTTATTGCTGTTGTTAAGCGATGGTGTTCTTCCGCAGCGTATTATCGGCGCTCTCGAAGCTCCGCTCTCGCGTTGTAAGTATCTTTTCGTTGTTTCATTTGATTATCGTAAATAGAAATTTGGAATTGTTTCGGACTGGATCTCGAGTTCGCTGTAGATGATTTTATTGGTTCCTTTTTTGTTTGTTTGTCTTGCATTAGGTTCAACAACCAAGCTTAAATAGCAGTGTGCGTTGGCTTCAGATTCAGACATCTTCTGATTCTGGTGAGTTCTTTTGAGAAAATTTATCAGCTTGTAAGAAGTGTGGATCCGATCGGATATTAAATGAAAATGTTGATGTTCATTTATATTATATCAAAACTGGTGTCACACAGTTTTTTCGATGTTAGTTTTATTAACGTTATGCTAACCTTTTTATTTTGTGCTGAAATCTGAATTAGTGTTTTCATTTTCCAGGATCTTCTATCGCAGCTGAAGGAATTAATACCAGAACAACAGGTTTGGTTCAACAAAGACAAGTCCATTTATCTTCTGTTATTTTGGTGTCAGTTATTTTGCTTGGTTTCCCACTTGATGCTATTTAATTTGCTTGAATGATGACTATCTTAAACATCGGGCCTTTTCCCTTTTTAATGTGTATAAGGATCTATCTGAGTTTATTTTAAGTTTGGAACCCATTGCTGGTATCAGTTGGAGTTAGCAACTGTAGGCCTTACGTTATTTTAAAGTATATTTATCATTTCAAATCTGAGATTTTGATCTCATTATTGAAATAAGGGCTTTATAATACAGGTATGAACACTTCTTTTGTTCTTATCCTTTGGCTCTTTAGCATTCTGATGAACTTATCAAATACTCAAACGAAAACGTTTATTAGAATATTCAAAATTTATATGCAATAGTTAGATAATGGAATATCTCGCAAATTATGAATTTGAATTCTGATGGTATTTAATTATACCCACATCAGATCATGTTTGGTATATTATCCACACACATCCAAAGATGTATGATACACTGTTGTCTTGAATGTATAAAGAGACTTTTCATTCATCAAACCCCCATCCTTTCTTGTGATTGAAAATATCAGTTGCATAATTTGTCTCCTTTCAATTTAATGGGTTCCCTATTAGTTATGTTTTATGTATTTCAGGAACGATTGAAGAAGTTGAAGACTGAGCATGGGAAAGTGCAGTTGGGAAACATAACCGTTGATATGGTAATTAAAGAACTATTGTCAATACAGTGCACACAAAGCAACAAGCAAACAAACATAACTGTTTGAATTCTGTTATTGATTATTAAAATTGTTGGTCTGGTAATTCACATGAATGCTGCCATTTTATGTTGTTTGAAGGTACTTGGTGGAATGAGGGGAATGACCGGACTACTATGGGAGACATCACTGCTTGATCCGGATGAGGTATATGCATTCCGACTCTCGTATTAATATGAATACTTCTTAGTTTTTCTAAAATTATAAGCATTAGGCCTTAACATAGTAAAACAAAGATTATTATTAGTACAATAATTATTTATTTTTTGTTAATAACATTTCATTCTAAGATCATTCAATCAATGATCCTCAAAACAACTCGTGACGCAAATTAATCTGCGAACACCATCTTTGGGTCATGCTCTGTCTGGTTTTACTCGTGGTGACTTTCATTGTACCAAGTCGCCACATGCCACAATTGATTTGACAAATAGTAATTTTAGTTTCAAATATTGTGAGAGCTATAAATAATAATGTAAGAAAACAAATTGGAAATATATATAATATATCCATTTTCTAAATTCTGCAAATAGACACATATTTTGAATGTGTTTTAACGAAAAATAATATAAATTTAAAGTTGTGAAGAAAGAAAGAAGAGAACATAGGATATGAAAGATCATTATTAGGAGAATGCTTGAAAATATTGTGAAATGATAAAATTTGTGTTAATAATTTTAAAATTATTGTTTTTAGTTGTCAATTGACATAATGGTGAATCCCATACAATGCAGGGAATTCGTTTCAGAGGTTTATCTATTCCTGAGTGCCAGAAAGTATTACCTGCTGCAAAGCCTGAGGGAGAGCCTCTACCAGAAGGCCTCCTGTGGTTGCTTTTGACTGGAAAGGTATGGCACAATTTGGCTTGACATTGTTGAGCTATCTAATGCATGTCCTGTCTTCTCACGGATTATATTTGAAGCTACATAAGCAAACTTGCTAGATGCACACGCAGTTCAGCAGCTGGCAATCAGAAACCCATAATTAACCAACCTATGTTAACATCTGAAACTTGACTTACTTGATGATGATGGATAGATGGATTTCCTTGCCCTTGTTGTTTTAGGTCCCAAGTAAAGAGCAGGTTGAAGCGCTTTCTAAAGAACTAAGGGCACGCGCAACAGTTCCAGGTATTGCAATGTTGACATTATGTCATAGTATAATATTTAAACTGTGCATTCATGTCCGAACTGAACTTGTAAACTTGTTGGTGCCGCTACTGTAGCTTGTGATGACCGGACTGATCGTTTATTGTTCTGATCTTGTTTGTGCTCGTGTATGAATCCATTTATCAGTTTTGTGGTTTTGCAGATCACGTGTACAGAGCCATTGATGCCCTTCCAATTACCGCGCATCCTATGACTCAGTTTTCAACTGGTGTTTTGGCCCTTCAGGTTTCTTGATTATATAATGTTTTATGGTTAACTGTCAGTGCTTCTAGCATCCTACTTATCTCTACATTTTTGAACTAAAAAATGGTTGTTGCTAGATGGTATCATTTTGATACTGCTTTCTGTTTCAATGTTTTCGCATGATATAATTCGTATTTTTTCAATTGATCTATTTTTTAATTTTGAAGCTACAATAATTCATTAGAAATTGACTCAGTTTCTCTTCCTACTTTTGGAACTTCAGGTCCAAAGTGAGTTTCAAAAGGCTTATGAAAAGGGGATTCACAAATCAAAGTATGATCTCCACACCTGAGAATGGAAACAAATAATCTAACAACATGAGTGTTAAAATTTATACCTGATTTCAGGTATTGGGAGCCAACATATGAGGATTCTATGAATCTGATAGCCCGGCTGCCTCTTGTTGCATCTTATATATATCGCAGGTCAGCTCACTAGCCTCCCTCAGGATTCTTCTCTTTTGGTTTCGTATAAATGCTCATTTCCACTAACTTTTACTATTTTCTTCATTTCTTTTTATATCTTGATGGATTGCAGAATAGTTTTCTTTTTAGTTGTGTCTAAGGGCTATTGTGACACATAATTAACATGATACTTTTATGAGTAGGATTTACAAGGATGGGAAGGTCATACCAGTAGATAATGCTCTCGACTATGGTGCTAACTTTTCACACATGTTGGGGTTTGATGATCCCAAAATGCATGAACTTATGAGGCTTTATGTCACCATTCATACGTGAGCAATCTTCATTTTGCAGTGGTTTATTTGCCGAGATCCTGCTTTTTGAGTGGTGGTCTTACATCATAATTTTGTTTTGCTAACCACTTATTGGGCGCAACTTCTTTAATTTTATTACAGTGATCATGAAGGTGGTAATGTTAGTGCTCACACAGGCCATTTGGTGAGTTTTATGATAAGCATCTATATTGTTTAGATTATTGATAATCTATGTTTTAAAATGAGCAACAATTAAACTCTTTAAACGACCGACATACTAAGCACTTGCCGTGGAATTTAGGTGGCAAGTGCTCTTTCAGATCCATACCTTTCATTTTCTGCAGCTTTGAATGGTTTAGCCGGACCACTCCACGGTTTAGCCAACCAGGTAGGTTCCTAATTACCAAATATCCTTATCAGAGTCGGAGGTCATTTAACTGGCTTATTTTTAACTTTGATTTGCACCCAGGAAGTTTTACTTTGGATCAAGTCAGTAGTTGATGAATGTGGAGAAAATGTTTCCACTGAACAATTGAAAGAATATGTTTGGAAGACTTTGAAGAGTGGCAAGGTATTTTAGACAATTTAGTTTCTTAATTTGCTGATGTTTGGTTTTTTAGCCAATATATGTTAAACTTCAAGTCTTCAACAGGAAATATTTAAGTATTTCATGCATTTGAATTGTCACTCTAAATAGCCACAACTAATGTCAAGACACGTTACACCTCTTTTCTTAGTAATTTTTCTGGTGACATTGTATTTTTTCAATTTGTCAGTAGTGATGTGAGGGACAGATGCAGATTATTCCTAATTTATAACTTCAACCCTTACTGTTTTTATGCCAAACATGTTAAGTTCCAACATGTTAAGCATGGATCATTACAGATGTTACTGGTACCGCTACAGTTCTACGAGGACAACTGCTTTAAATTTGATCTGCCCTCTTCCATTTTTGAAGGTTGTTCCTGGATATGGGCATGGGGTTCTGCGCCAAACTGATCCAAGATATTACGTGCCAGAGGAGAGTTTGCACTGAAGCTTTTACCTTTTGATCCGTTGTTTCAACTGGTTAGTGCGTAACCCTAAACGCTATCAGAGAATGCTTTTTAGAAACGTTTGCGAATGAAATTGGGGAAACACTGATTACTAATGCAATTATTTTATCTGTTTAGGTTTCAAAGCTTTATGAGGTTCGTACCTCCTATCCTGACAGAGCTTGGCAAGGTTAATTAACAAACACTTTTTTTTTATTTTCTAAACCTGGGTTGGTTTAGTATTCGATACGCTTAATGCTGTGTTACGTACAGTTTTTGTGTACTACATTATTACTGTATCATTATATTGTAAAGAAGATTATACCTCGAGAAAAGTGTGTACATAGGTTTATGAAAATATATACATGTTGGACTAAACTGAGTTACATCCTTGTCAAGCATGACATGCTATCAGTTGCAGACTATTTGATGTATCCATTATTGTTAGGAATTTTGTTCTTTGAGTTGCTTGATATTGTTTCCATTGTCTTTGTTTTCTGGCATTGCTCAGGTTAAGAACCCTTGGCCCAATGTTGATGCTCATAGTGGTGTACTGTTAAACCATTTCGGCCTAACTGAAGCACGGTATGTATGCTTGATTTGTAAATCACTCTTAACTTGCTATGTTCACAACAAATGAATTGGCATTTGTTCCTTCATACAGATATTACACAATTCTTTTTGGCGTGTCAAGGGCTATTGGAATTTGCTCTCAGGTACTATTAAACTACATTTCCTAGATGTGTTCACTAATTAACTGTATTGTGAAGTTGCTGGCTTGGTATACTGATCCCCTGTGTGTATTTTTTGGGAAATGTACAGTTGGTATGGGACAGAGCTTTGGGTTTACCCCTTGAGAGGCCAAAGAGCGTTACAATGGAATGGCTTTGAAAACTTTTGCAAGAAAGCAAATGCTTAGCTGCACACCTCAGCGTCTTCTAAACAGTGAGGCAGCTCTCAAAGCACCCTTCAGTACAACAACAGAAATGATTCCGCACACATTGTTCACATTTTCTGTTTTCTAATAACATTGCAAAAATGATTCTTTTTCATAATTATATCCTCATAAATCGAATGTATATCCATGTTCAGAAGTCAGAAGAATCTGAAGTTGCGAATGTATGATTGCATTTACTTAACGGCCATTTAAACCTGTCGTTATTTAGTACGTTCATTTTCAAAATTTGCCTCTCAATGGAGTTAACCGAAATACGTAACGGAAATTTTTGCCTCTTTTCAGAATTGCAACATCATGTACAAAAAGATGCATGCATTATGACGATGCAGTAGAGAGGCCAAGCCACTAGAATTCTGAAACCGATGTCCTAAATCTAAATTCATCATTTTGCTACTTATTCCAAAACTCTAGTAAAAATTAGTCTTTCTAACTTCTCAATATCTGACTGGGCTTTTATCATTGACCTAAACTGGCTGACCAGCCCATTAGACACTCATCTCGGCCCTAAACAAACCTATAAAGGAAGTTCGACTCAGTTACCTGCGACACGACACGACACAACCAACTCCCCTTCCCTTTGTATCTCGATTGATGATCAGCACTGCCGGCGCCCTGAATCAATAAAGGTTTGAGCTTTATCCCTCTTTGTCGCATTCTATGTATATCTCTGTATTCTTTTCTGATTGACGTGGTTTCGTGGTTCCATCCTAATTTGGTTTGATTTATAAATCTCGGTGGTTTCGGATCCAAGTGTTAATTAGTTGCAATCTGATTGCCTGCTATGCATTTTTGTATGTTTAGGGTTCCTGAAATGATTTATTTGTGTTTGTCTGTGTTTATTTAAATTGATGCATGTGGGTTATGTTATTTAGGTTGGAGTTATCATCAGTAGAAGTTTTAGAATGGATGTGGTTGAAGTTGATTTGAATGAAGAACCTACCGAGTCATATTGGAATTACCAGAACGATATCCAGAATGTGTATTCTAGAATAGAAGACAGAATTCGGCGTCTTGAAGCTGTGACGATGAGAGCTAGACAGCGCCAAGAGCGCAGGCTTTCTTTGGAAGTTGTAAATGAGGAACCTTTGAATTTGAATGGAGAAATTGGACAGGCGGAAATTAATCTGTCGCTGAGTGTGGGTTTGAATGTTGTGGCTGAAGGAAGGTTGGATAGTCTGAAAAGGAGTGACGATAATTTGTTGGCATTGGCATTAAAGACAAACGGAGGCGGTGAAGCTCAGGTTAAGAAAAATTCTGGGGAGGCTTTTTTTGATTGTAATATATGTTTAGGGAAAGCAAGGGACCCCATCTTGACCTGCTGTGGTCACTTGTATTGTTGGTCGTGTTTCTATCTGTTGCCTGATGTGGGACCTGATACAAAAGAGTGTCCGGCATGCAAAGGGGATGTGAATAATAGTGGTATTATTCCAATATATGGAAGTAGTGATAAGGCTTTTAAAACGGCTGCTGACAAATCTGGTGTGACAATCCCTCCTAGGCCACGAGCAAATCGGATTGAGAGTTTGAGGCAGCAAAGAATTACTAGAGGTTCACACTCTGTTAGAATTGAGGAAGTACTTAGGACTTTGCAATCTCTTACTAATTTATCCAGTAATATAACATCTGCGTTGAGTTCTGCTGAAATAATGGATGAGGACCTCGAGGGCATGTCTTATCTTTACCATCCTGTTGGACGCAGATATAGAGGTGTAGTTGACGATGATAGTAACTCTGATGTTTTGGTGATGTGCCCTCTGAAACCGTAGTTCAAATGCCAATGCTGATTCAGGAACTGGCTTGCCTACTTCTTCAACACCTATTATTGCAACTGAAATAACCTCAGCCAGCAATGGCGGCTCTAGAAGAAGAATCCCCTCCCAGGAGCATTTTACTGAATTAACAGCGCCTAGATCACGCAGAGGCAGGCTTAGGAGAATGGCTGAACAGTCGCAACGTGAACAGCTTCTAAGTAGCCTTATGAGTAGAACTGAGCAGCAGGCACGACTTGTGCAGCATCTGTCTGGAATTCTGCAGTCAGAAGAGAACCTTTCAGATGCCCAAATGGTCATTGATGATCCTGAATTACTCCCAGTAAGAGTGTTCGCTGCCCACTCTTCAAATTCATCCGGTATTCAAGAAACAGTTTCTGCAAATCCTGAATCCAACGGGACCACACTCCCTTCCTCAGCTAGGAGACGTGAATATATATTAGATACTTCAGAAGCATCAGGTTCAGCTACTCCTGAGCCTAGAAGAAGAAGACTTGGATGATCCCTTTCTCAGAAAAAATAAAAGCTCCAAGTCGGTGAGTAATCATTAGTTACATGTGTCTTGTATGTCTTACCTCTTAAAATTTGCGCTCCTCAATCAATGTTAAGTTGTCATTCCGTTTGTAAATACTAGCCTTAAATACCTTTTTTTCTGTTTTTCACAGTAAGTTTTGAATAACTTCAACTGTCAACTGATTGATATTTCAGACTGGACGAAGAGCGGTTTCTTTCAATATCCGTGTTGAGCTCAACTTGTGGATACTACTGCGTCTCAAAAAGTTTGATCCCGAAAAAGAGAATATGGAAATATTATGTCACCTTGCTGTAGGATGTCATCTTGAGTATTGTTACCTTAGCAAAATGTCAAATCGTCATTCAAAAGGATGTACACACCAAACTGTAATCAAACATTCAGCATCATGTCAAATACAAATTTGTACTGAGAATTCTTAAGCACCACCTGGTCAAATAGCAGCTTCTTATTAGTTCTATCAGCTATTTACATGTCCAACTCCAAACACAATCACACATCTACTCTAATCTTACACTAGTAGCTGGAATTTCATCGCGACGAGGTGGTGCCTGGGGCTGCATCTGAGCTAGGAAAAGAATAGAAAGGCACAGTTGTGGATTGAGCTTCACAGGTGGGGCACAAGATGAGAGTTGTGGCAGGGGACTGTAAGCAGAACAATGGATTTGATGAGTTGAGTGCTCTCAGATCTTGAAGTTCCTTCTCTAGTCTTCTGTTTCTCTTCACCAAGTGTTTCACAGCTTCTTTTCAGGTACTCACAATCCACTTCTGTTTGCTTCAGCTTTGTTCTAAAACATGAAAACACATCAGAGTTTAATGTCCATTCATAACATGTAAAGCTGAATCAGGCAGGCAGAAGGTGTTAGGGAGTGTACCTGGCCCTTCTGTTCTGGAACCAAACTTCAACCTGTCGAGGACGAAGACCGAGCTTTTTGGCTAAAGCTATTTTTTGTTTCTGCATAATACAGTATGATCTCTAACATGCAATGAAATATAAGCGCGGAAAACAAGGTGCGATGGGTATGATTCTGGTAGGACTTGGTAAAAAAGAACTTACAGGACTGAGAGTTTTATGATCTTTGTAACTTTCTTCCAAAAAAGCTGACTGACCTTTGACAACCTCAGCTTCTTCCTGATGTCATTTTGCCCAATCTCTTCACCTTCTTCGCCAGACAGGTTTCTCTTGTTACTCATCTCGAAACTGTCTCCCTCCACCACTGAATTTAAAAATCTACCATTGGAGTTTGCCTTGGTGATACTAAATGTTACTCTGCCTAAGCTGAGACCCAACTCCATCACTTGTCTGTTGTTGTTTATTCCCTCGAGTGAGGATAGATAAGAAAACTCACTATAAATTCTGTAAGAAAAACATCCTCGTATGATATGAACTCAACTTTTCTGTCAGAAAAGAGAAACCAATAAATGTTTAGGTTACTATTTCAACAAACACAAGTCAAATGTTGGAAGAGAATAATGTAAGAAGATAAAGGCTAAGTCATTTGCAATGCAAATAAAGTAAAGGAATTCAATTTCAAGCATGTTGATGGTAGAAGAGGTGGTAGCTAGACTCGGTTCCATGTTCAACACGCAATGGTGTCATTATGTGGATTTTGCTATTAGAACCACATTTATGATATTCAAGGATATCATGATGATCATGCTACACTATACTTATTATAAATATGGTTATGCATGTGGGTCAATCTCAATATCACCTTTTTAGGGCCAGGAAAATCTTATCTTGGATTTTGGTAAAAAGGGCATTGATGATTGAACATCAAACAGACATTCTATGACTTTGAGGCTTAGGGTATGGTTTGTTTGAAGGATATTTCAACTAGGAGATGTAACTAGACATTTTAAAATATATTACTCCCTCCGTCCCATTATGAGTGTCCCATTTCCTTTTTGGATGTCCCAAAATGATCTTCCTATTTTCTAAAAAAGAAACTTTTTTACCTATACATTTACACTCTCTTTCATACTTTTTATCCCACTCATTCTCTTCTTACTTTTTATCTCACATTTTTCAATTTTCTTAAAAAACCGTGAAAGTTCTCAAATGGGTCACTCAAATTGGGACGGAGGGAGTATATAGTTTTCAAATTATTCTTATTTCACTCAAAAATCGGATAAACTTCAAATTCAAGATGTAGATACACTCGAAAAGACTTAAATCATCTATCTCTAAGTTTAGAGTTCGAATAATTGACCACTAGAGTACATTCCGAAATTCTTGCTGGGTGGGTGTAGTACTGTAGTTGTAGTCTTCAAATCAAATTAGTGAGTGATGATTAGAATCAGACTATATCAATGATTATTCATATGTTGAATTTGACACGATCTGATTGAGTGACTTGACATGCAAGTTAGGTTTTTTTAAATTCAAAAGTCTATGATGAACAGGTTAAAGTTACCTTAAGTTATGCAACATTCAAGAAGAATGGATTGTGATTGAATGACATTCTAAAAGAGCATTGTTTATAGATTTTGGCTGTTTGTTTTCAATTGCTTTCTTCTGCTTTGTTTGTCTGCCATTTTTGGGACACCATGCCTTCCAATCATCATCCCAGCTCCCATGCTTCTAGTACAACCATGGTTTTCACGTCGTCGACTGGGCGACGACATGTCGTCCTGGCGCAATTATAGTGCACCGTCAAGCAACGCCGTTAACATGAGTCCGTCCGGTCGTCGTCTAATTGAAAATGTCGTCCCGGCGTACCGTCTGGTCGGCCTAATCGACCATGGCGTGCCTAAAGCACAAATTCTAAGCCTCAAGCATTCGATTCAAACCCTAAAAGAAGCGTAGATTCAGCAGCTCAGCTAGAGGAAAAAGATGGTGGCTGATGAGATTGAATCCGGGACTGAGAGTTGGGTGAGAGTGAGATGAGGAGTGGAGACTGGAGAGTGAATGGGCAGTACGCCGAGAAAAAAAGGTGAAGAATGTTAGCAGTGTCGCTCCGTCCTCAGATCCAGATCCGTCTGCAGCAAGCTATGAGTCGTCGGAGGCTAATTGATGAACCGAAAAGGAGATTAGATCTCAATTTAGGGTTATTTTTTTGTTTTGTAAATACTGTTTTTGTTAGGTTGGCATTGTAATATTTAAGTACATGTAGGACTTTTTGTAATTTTGTACTTTTTGAGGGAATCTGTATTTAAACAGATCTCCCTCCTTATCAATACAATTTTTACGATATGTCACTATTATTCAAGGTAAATAAATATTTTTTTACATATTAATACATATCACGCCATTGTAACGTCTAGACTTTCGCCATATCGACTAGACGGCTTGGCGGTAGATTAGCGCCGTGATTCGCCGAGACGCCGTGAAAACAATGAGTACAACTCATCTTATGGCTTCATATAACAGAGACACTTTATTTACATGGAGAACCCCTCCAAAACTTGTCTGGTACTACTTTCTTACATATGCTATAAAGAGAACTCAAACTATCAAAGAAAGTAAATGAAAGACATTCATGCATATAACAAATTTACAAACACAGTCATGAACCTACAAAAACATTTTGTACATGCCTGTGTCATATGTTAGCACATGGAGACACAAAGCTCGATAGATATCTAGTGTACAAATCCGGCACCAAGCTGCATTTCTTCATTGCCGTGAGATTTAAGTATCAGTCATGGAGTTTATGACATACAGGAAGAAAAACACATAATTAGGACTTGAATATGCCGGTACAATCTTGGGTCTCAAGGGATCATGACAGTTTTAGCCATTTAGCATCTTGCATGATGTTTCTTTCAGCCACAAAGAAACTTCTAACGGTGACTCGCATGCTTAGCAAAGCAAAAAGATTGAGCGTCTCTAATCTGATTCAAAAGACGAGAATATATATCAGTAATTCAATTTTACTACTATATTAAATATAACAAAGGCAATCATCCAGACAACATTCTAGTAAATACAACTCAAGACTGTACACAATTAACTGAAAAAAATGCTAAATATGATAACTCATACCACTTTCTCCATCAGATATCTCAGCTAGCTTGCCTAATGCAATCAACCAGCGCCTCTTTCCTTGCTCCTGCACAGCCATACAACAGGGTTAAAAATTTATAAAGCCAAAAATCCAAGTATTCTTTCCCCATGACATTCATGTTTGGTTCTCACCTTCAGGGCCTTCTTTGCCTTATCAATCTCTATAGGATCTGGGTTACTAGAGTTGCAGACCCTCTCAACCTATAAAAGATTTTACTTCGGTCAGATATTAATTTTTGCGCAGAAGAGACAAGAGGCTAGCACAAAAAAAATTGGAGCTCACTTCTTTTAATAGATGGCCTGTGTTGCATTATCCGAATATTTGATCCTTTGTTAGAGTTCCCATTTGTGTATGTGGATTGTCTTTTCTATTTTGGCCCTTACGAAGCCCCTTACCAGACATTGTGCCTAATGTGCCATCTTGGCCTTTAGGGCTCTTTATACCATGTCCGGATCCTCCTCCGTAGCCACCTCGATGAATCCCAGGGTCACCCCCTTCCCATCTTATGTCTCTAGGAGATATCTTAATTACACGAGATCAGTGTGATTGTAAAGTTATTATTTCTAAGAGTGCGTAAGAAAACAAGTACTAAAAAATAGGGCAATCAAAATCTATTGAAACAAAAAGAAATCAAGCATTAGCTCGGCTTGGACTTATTAAAGTTGTATAATTTTTTTTGTTTTTCTTTTTAAACATCATTCACACAGAATGCAACCTGAGGTATTGATTTAATTGAACAAATAAGTTATTGTAGTGAAGTTCATAGACGCTATTGCGATGCAAAAAGACAAAGGAAAAGACAGTGATGACACACACAAATAAGTTATAAACCACTCATCAACTGGCCAGGTCATGACATGCATACTTGCAGAAGTCAACAGTGCATGGCAAATCATGTGTTTTCAACTAAACCTTGTTCTGTAAGCTCCACAATTTTTTAAGTAAATATGTGTTTGTAATTAGCAATTTTGATAAAACAAGGGATTTTCCCAATTAGCTAAGACAAACCGATAAATGAAGCAGCGAAATTAAGATAGAATGAGCAGATAACAAACTCATAAGACAATTAGCTTATATACCTCTGCAAGATTAACCCACTCCCAAGACTCGTTAGCAGATCCCTTGTCATATACCAAAGCATGAAGCCCCTGAAAAAAGAACAATTAAGAGTCAGTTGCATAAGCTGACTACCAGCCAAAGTCAACAACTGTAACGATTCCGTTCAAATTAATACTAAGCTGACCTGAGTTGGGTCAAACTGTAATAAAAACAGCTTTCATAAAAATTGTTGTCATCGGGCCACCTAGTTTTCACTTTTCCTTCCAATCAATGAATCGATTACTGGCTCGGCAGGTTCATTAGAAAGCGCACCAGCTGATGCACGATTAGCTATTTGACCCCTTACAGCAGAACCAGAGGAAGTGAACTGCATTTATTTGGTGGACAAATCAATCCAGATAACACAATGAATGATTTCCAAATAAAAATATAACCCGGTTAGGATTTACTAATAGGGCTTTTATTATTTTGACTTACAGATTTCGCTTTCTTCCCCTTTGGACCATTAATTTGTCCCCTTTTAGCAGCAGATGATGAGTGTGGGTTGGAGGCAGGAGCCTGTGAGTGATTGACGGGTGATGTTCCGCTAAATGACTGATGTGCTGACGGCACAACCTTTTGTTTCTTCCGTGACGCTGAAGCAGCAGGACTTGACAACGGATTACGACCAACTAGGTGACTACTGATTCCAGTTTGAACCAAAGCTTCCATTCTCCATTCCCTGATAGAATCGTGAAAACAGTTACAGTTACCAGTTACCATTGAAAGATAAAAAACACAGCTTGGAGAAATGCATCAAATTCATTCTTGTTTGAGCATGGTCAGACAATGGTGACTTCCCACTCTTTTATACCTTATTCTCCTGATAAGATCATCTGCGTTCACCCTCTTCAAAAGCTCACGGGTTCATCATCTGATAAATCTCAATTTCTTGTCTGAGTTGCGTAATAAATTCTTCTTTTTCCTGAAAGAAATTTCACATCACACATACAATATTAGGAACTGGACAGGAGATAACTGGTTCAATGATCAAGGTTTGCAACCTACCCAAGTGAGGACATCCGCTTGAGCTTTAAAGGCTTTGAGAACAGAAACGTAAGCTTCCTTCTCAATTTTATGAATTTCAGCTTCCATATCAGTATCACCATAAACTCTAGAATAAGGAGCAGTACTCATAACACCAGATCTTCCATTTCCTGCAAGCCGACCTCGTGAAATTCTATTTTGATGAGATGGAGGAAAATCTTCATCGGTCCCTGCCAGGAACAAAACACAAATTTATCAGCAGTGCAGACTGCAGACACATGATATCAACTCTTAATATATACAAAACAGGCAGAAAAAAGACAAATATACTAAATAACTAGGAAGACATGATTTACTTTGTTGAAAACATAAAGAGAACACTAGGTACAAAAAAGGTTGGTGGTTATGTATGGCTCACAACCCAGACTTCAAATAGATTTTCTCAAAGCGAAACCCTAAAAAGTCGAATAGAAAATGAATGATAAATGGATAAAGGCATGCGAGACTCAAAAAGACAATATAAGTACACACATATACTTTCTGACAAACTTCAACAAATGCTGGAAAGATGGACAACTTATGTAAAGATATTAGTTAAAACAAGCAATATCTTCTGCCTCTTTAGGTGATGTCAATATATTTTTATGTGGTGAGGGATAATCTGGAGGAAGGTTCCAGAATCACTGATGACGAGAAACCATGGGTCCATGATAATAATAAGATTTTGAAACAGATACTTAACTGGGCAAAGGTTATTCATTGCATTAGCATGCATATAACATTATAGTCACTAGTCAGAACAGGTAAGGTATGCTGTATTTGGTACAAAATCACATGCAACAGAAGTGACTTGCTAGCTTATGGATTTTTTTGGGTGTGTGGGTTATAGTCAAAATGAATATATTTCTTTTGGAAGTCTTATTCTTTTAACTATTGTGTTTTCCTCCTTATAGTATGTGATTCATCACCAATCACTGTTACATTTCGAAGTTTAACCCTGCCTCGAGATCGAAGTCCACTTCAGAAAGAAATTTGGTAGAAAACCATGAACTAAGGTGTTATGTTTCCCGTTCAGCCATATTTAGTAGAACCTTCTGACCAAACTCTACAAAAAATCTTGAGCCATTATCTTAACTGTAAATCACTGCTGATTGACTCTAGAAAAGAAACTAATTTTCAAGTTACTCTTGGGTTAAAATGTATGTGCACAAAAGATAACATCAATAAACTCCCAAACAAATAATTCGCGTCCTCAAATCTCTAACAAGATGTCTTGGAAACTTAGAAAAGATGGCACAAGCACAATATACCAACATATGATAAAACTTGAAAGCATAACCCAATCAACGACCATTATGATTGAGTCGATTCACCAACCAGCAGTATGGAATTCACCATTCCACAACATCTCAAAAAACTAGACGCGACGTAAAGCACAAAGCGCCACTGTTCTAACACAGGTCTATAAAAAATTGAAAATTGAGAACTTGATTCTAAAATCAAAGGATATACCATAACAGTTAATCAAATCCACCTCAGATAAGACTAAAAAACTACCAACTGTTGAAGTACCAAACATGATAAAAAAGCACACTCTTTCAAACATGAAAATGGAAAGAAAAAAGAAAGAAAGCTAAATGGAACTGATGGAAAACTAAAGGCAAACGAAATAAGCACATTCCAGAACAAACTATCAAGTTTCCAATCCAAAGAACAAAAACAATGCAAAAATGGCAACAAGCATACCCAAGACCAAACAAACATTACCAAAACTTGAAACACATACATCCAGAAACTAAAAGTCTTCTGGTAAACTCACCACTGCTATCATATGGCTCGAAGTCCATCGCCAGTTTTCTCCTGCAAACTAAAACCCAATTCCAAGTCCCTAATCAGTTCAGCACTCACCGAGCAATCTCAATCCACTAACAATTTAGCAATCTGCCAATTGACCGCACAATTGAATAAATAAACGATCCAGATCGAAACTTGGGTAAGGGTTAGGTTTGTGGTCCGAGGTGTTTCGTGAAGTGTGTCTGATTGGTCGGATCCAGTTCGATGTTAGCCCTAGAGACCCTAACCATTGCTGTTCTTCTGTCGAGCTCTGTTTTCATTAAATTCTACTTTGGTCCTTACAGTTAGTCCTTTACACTTTACGGTTAAAACTCACTGCTTTAATAATTGAAACTTTAACCGTTCTGAAAATGCTATCTACTAAGGATGTCAGATGGAACGAGTAATGTTCTTGTGAGATTCATGACATAGATCGGACACCTGAAAACAGTGATATATTGTGCGTGCTCGATTGAGATGCATATGTAAATGTGCATAAAATTGGAAGGGAGGGGATAAAACGGGCATATTGTATTTTTTGCACTTTCACAATTTTTGCAGACCGACAAGATTGATGTTAAGGGCATCTGCAGCGGTTCCATTTTTATGAGAAATTTCTCATGAAGCAATTGCTTGTGGAGATAGAAATTGCTCCATGAAATGCTCCACAAGCAATTCTTCAAGCAATTATGCTTAAATACAAGGCATAATTGGAGAAATTTCTCATGGAGCAATTCATGGGTGCAAAATTTTGAGATAGAATTGCTCCATGAGAAATTTCTCATGGAGCTTCTCACCGGTGCAGATGCTCTAAGAGGCGAGCTTATCATTATGCCGACGAGAGTAAAATTTGAAATTTTATCTTTCAAAATTTGAAATGATCGTGGAGCAAAATCTGCGTGGATTAAACGAAAATTAATCCTCATTGTCGAACATATGAAAAGGGCGAGGCGACGTGACGACGGCTAGAGAGGATTGATTGGATTACAACGTGTTCGAATGACGAATCTATCCCTGATGAAACAAAAGTTACAAAACAGTTAAATTCACTTGGATGACACAGAATGAACGCTTGCCTTCGAATTGAACGGTCGGCCAGGATTTTCAGGATCGTAAACATACCCTGGGTCGCAAATGGGTGTTCCTTTAGATGGAACACAAGTTTTGATTATGTTTTTTTGAGGAAGACATTTATTCTAAGTAGCCGCCATCTCCCGCCCTAAAGTCCTTCAAGAAACACATTGCCAGCACTCGATATCTCACAAAATATTGAACTGGTCGTGTAACGAAAATGTCTTTCAGTTATTTGGAAAAAGTTAGATTTCTTTTGTTTAATGTGCACGATATACTAGTGTTTAAGAAACGTCAAATCTCGACTTTGAATGGAGTTGATATTCAACTCAGTACAACAAAATGACTTTTGTGTATTGACCTCGACAATCACAAGCAGAATGGGATTCAATATAAATAACTGAACTTATTGCGCATATCGTTTATCACCAAACCGTTCATCTAAATAAACTCAACCTTGCTGAGTTCATCAATGGATTTGGAGTTTTCAATCCCAGTCCCAAGCGTAGAAGAGCTGTCCAAACAAGGCCTTAAAACTCTGCCTTCCAGATATGTCCGTGAAGATGTCATCCTTGAAAATTCCATCGTCGCACCCCTCCAACTGCGCATCCCTGTCATTGACTTCACCCGATTGGTCAACCCTGACTTCCATCAATCAGAGCTCACCAAGCTCCATCTTGCATGCAAGGACTGGGGCATCTTTCAGGTACTTACTTTCCTGTTTTGGCTAGTGGAATCTCATTTTTATTGTCTTTAGAAATTGGATCTGAGCTTTGAGATTTTAAAAAAATCAGCTGATAAACCATGGAGTGGCCGAGGAGAGCGTTGATGGGATCAAGAAGAGTGCACGCGACTTCTTTGACCTTCCGTATAAGGAAAAAATGCGGTGCAGTCAAAAGCCAGGTAGCTTGGAAGGATATGGCCAGGCTTTTGTTGTATCAGACGAGCAGAAGCTCGAATGGTCTGATATGATTTTCCTAAAAGTCCTGCCTACTCATGATAAAAATTTAGCCCAATGGCCGAAAAACCCTCACAGCTTCAGGGTTGATCTGGAGACATATACGAAGAATTTGAACAATTTAACAGTTTGTTTAGTGGAATATGTTGCGATGGGGCTAGGACTGAGTAAGGCGGGAGAGTTTTCAGAGGCTTTTGTAGATGGGCATTATCAAACAAGGGTGAATTACATTCCACCTTGTCCTCAACCAGAAAAAGCCCTTGGAATCGCGAAACACTGTGACATCACTGCCATAACTTTTTTACTCGAATGCGGCGATGTCCCTGCGCTACAGGTCTTTAAAGACGGACAATGGGTCTTTGTTCAGCCTGTAACAAACTCCCTAGTTGTAAACCTTGGTCAAGCTATGGAGGTACTTGTTAAGTAAGTATTATATTTCTTGTACATTTGAACTCAATTTTTTTTAACTTTGGCTTGTAATTAAATGCAGATTATGAGCAATGGAATTTACAAGGCTACGGAACACAGGGCGGTCGTAAACATTGCACAAGAAAGGATATCCATTGTCACATTCTGCTATCCTGACTCAAAGACAGACATAGGCCCGGCTAATGAGCTCATTGAATCCGGAAACCTTCCTATTTTCAAGTCTGTCAAGTTTGAGGAGTACGCCAATACATTCTTTAGAAGAAACATTGAAACTCCGTTTCTTGATAGTTTCAAGTTATAATAAAAAAAATTTATGACGTGTGATTTATAATATAATCTCTATGGTCACTAGACTTTTGACTTGTGTGACAAAACATTTACTTCTGATATCAGTTATTCTAGTCATATTGTCAATCTTCTGGATTGTGCTAGTTTGCGACACTTCAATTTATGCCACGTTTTCATATTGGGAAATTTGGGACATAAATCCTACTGCACATGTCCTGTTTTAACTTAATGTTCTTGGGTTTTAATCATGCCAATTAGCAACTTAGCATATGAATTTGCAGTCATGTGATAACGAAAATAAACAGGGATTGAACATGGGTTGAGGAATCAAGGGATGTTCTTGTGCTCCTATTTAAATTATAATGAAAATGAAACATAATTCACATCCTATGTTCCAAAAATATGATTGTTGCAAGTTGCATTATGTTTTTGACACAGTTTCACAATTCAAAAATCCTGTTACACACCTGTTTCAACAAATTCTTTTAGTTTTTTGTGATGGAGGACTCATCCAAGTTTGCAGCCATTTGAGTCTTTTAATAGTGTTTATGGTTTGAAGTCTGTGTGTACATTTAACAAATTCTGCTGGACAAAAGTTCTAACAAATCCATTTAGTTTTAGGGATGGAATGACACTTTATGATAGCAGCCATAAAATTATTTTTATAATGTTAATGGTTTGAAGTAGTTGAATAAAGTCCAAAAGATAATTGGCAGACAACCAAAAGGGTTTCATGTATTATTTTCTACAATGAATTTATTTTTTTATTCTCAAGTCTAACGAAATAATACAGTTTATATTAGAAAATTCATTTAACTTTGTTCTGTGAACTATGTTCGTCTCTCCTTCCTAACCCTGTTTGTGTTTGTGAACTCTTTGCTATTAATACTATAGACAAGACATAATCATATTCATCCATACATATGGCTAGCGAAACAAAAGAAATGGTGATTGGAATTGATCTCGGAACCAGCTACTCATGTGTTGGAGTGTGGCGGAATGGCGGCGTTGAGATCATCACAAATGAGTCGGGGAACAGAACCACTCCGTCATATGTGGCTTTTACGGATAAGGAGAGGTTTATTGGTGAAGCTGCTATGAGTCAGCTCATCCTAAATTCCACTAACACAGTATTCGGTAAATATTCACTTCTATGTTTGATTTCATCTTATCTGGTCCTAAATACCTTGAGAATCTTTTTATGGTTGTCTGAAAATGACAACGTACTAGGTGTTTCTTGTACTAATAAGTATTGTAAATGTGTATCTCTGTGCAGACGCCAAGAGGTTGATTGGAAGGAGATTTAGTGATGCATCAGTACAGAATGACATGAAGTTGTGGCCTTTCAAAGTCATCGCAGGGCCAGCTGATAGACCAATGATTGTGGTTGAAAATAAGGGTGACGAGAAGCAATTTACTGCCGAGGAGATCTCATCCATGGTTCTCATAAAGATGCGTCAGATTGCAGAAACTTATCTTGGGTCGAGTGTCAAGAATGCGGTGGTGACGGTTCCAGCTAACTTCAATCAATCTCAGCGTCAGGCTACCAGAGATGCAGGACTAATTGCTGGACTTAATGTATTAAGAATTGTGAATGAGCCAACTGCTGCTGCCTTTGCGTATAGTCTAAAACAAGACACCAACAGTGTTGGGAAAAAGAATGTACTAATCTTCGACCTCGGTGGTGGTACATGTGACGTGTCTCTACTAACCATTGATGAGGGTGATTTTGAGATTAAGGCTACTGTTGGTGACACTCATCTAGGAGGTGAGGATTTCACCAATAGATTGGTGAATCACTTTGTTCATGAGTTCAAGCGGAAGCACAAGGAAGACATCACTAATTATCCCAAAGCCGTGCCAAAGTTGAGGGCATCATGTGAAAAGGCAAAGAGGGTTCTATCATCTGTCGACAAAACCCCCGTTGAAATCGACTCTCCAATTGAGGGCGTTGACTTGTGCATGAGCATCACTCGTGCTACATTTGAAGAACTTAATATGGATTTATTTGAAAAGTGCATAAAATTAGTTAGAGATTGCCTACGTGAAGCCAAGATGGAACGAAGCTGTGTCCATGATGTTTTGCTTGTTGGTGGCTCAACTAGAATTCCAAAAGTCCAGCAATTACTTGAAGATTTCTTTGATGGAAAGGAGTTGCGCAAGAGAGTTAATCCGGATGAGGTTGTTGCTTGTGGAGCTGCAATTTATGCTGCTATAATGAATGGTGAAGATGATGAGAAGTTGCAAGACATGTCATTGTTAGATATCAGCCCTCTATCACTTGGTCTTGAAAAATCCGGAGGATACATGAAAGTTTTGATCCCACGCCATGCAACCAAATCCAATGTTGGACAGATTGACTACTCCACCGAGTCTGACAATCAATCTGATATCTTGATCCGAGTGTACGAGGGTGAGAAACTCTGGACAAAATACAACCATTTGATTGGTGAGTTCAAGCTCTCTGGCATTAAACCAGCTCCAAAAGGTGTTCCTCGGATCACTGTCAAAGTTGGCTTAGATGGCAATGGTATGTTGAGTGTGTTTGCCGAAGAAACGACAAATGGCCAGAAAGACAAGCTTGTGGTAACTAGTGTTAACGAGAGACTTTCCAAAGAAGAAATTGCAAAGATGATCCAGAAGGCAGATGAGTACAAGAAAGACGACGAGGATCGAAGGAAAACACTGCACATGAAGAATACTTTGGAAAAATATATAATTAAAATGAAGAATGCCATCAAAGATGTTATATCTACTGTAAAAATATGTATATGTCAATAATTTAAATAAATTCGAAATAAAAAAATAAAGTTTAGTATATGGTCATGTGTGATTGAGTCAACAAAGGGAAAAAGTTGTAGTAACTTACTTCGAAATTGAGGAAACCATATGACCAAGTATCAAATATTAATCTTATTGAGTTAAATTATAAGTTTTGTAATCATCAATCTCCTACTAGACATCACAACCAAACTTAAACATGAGAATCCAAAGATCCAAAAGCCGTGATTGACAAATTGCACTTGCAGTTTTGAGTTGATATGATGGCAGTAAGGAAAACGGGGTTACAAAGGAAATTAAGGCAAGTCAAAGAAATAAACAAGATTAGCTATGATTATAGATCTTATCTTAGTGCGAATTAAATATCTTAATCTCCTTGTGCCTAATGGAGTTTGACATGAACACCTTTTACTTGGTGAGTCATTGCACATGTGAAAGTAGGAATAGAATAAAAAGGACTTACGTAACAAAAGAGAGAATTGGATTTCCCGAGAGGTCAATGGGGTAAGTTGTTGGTTAAGGACGTGTTAGTATTCATTGTCAAAGTGATGATATGTAGATGGTGTATAGTACTCATGAGTTGTTAAATATTGAAAACTACATTGAGGATCCCGTCTTCTTGAGAATTAGTAAAGACGGCTACTGATAGTTGGTTTTCGCCAATAATTTAGATAGTGAATAATTAACATGTTTTAATTATATTATATATTATCATGTGGGTTGTAAAAGAGTACGAAAAAGTATATAAATCTCTTTTCTCACCATCTAAATTATTGCATTCACGACATGAACCGCAATTGTATATCTGGGGTCCGAACCAGCAGTGACGTCTGTAAAGTATATCTGATTATATCTAGTGCATTCATACACTCAAGCATACATATAAGAAAAAGAATATGAAATATGAAATACTAAATATGAAAATAAAATTGGTAAATTATATGCATACGTTAATGGACATGTTATTTATTCACTGTGTCAATTTGACTCACCCGTTATTGTTCCACGCTATTTTTCATATAAGTGAGCCAATGGTTCAGAGTGACATCAACTGTTTACGCTACCGAGTCATGTTTTCCAGTACGGTGCCATCCAACTAGCGTCAACTAGTTTCAGTCTCTTATTTCAATTATTTTTCCTAGACGCTCCATTGTACTTGATATTTACACATTTTCATTAAATTTTTGTTGTTTAGAATATTTTGTTAGTTATTAAATAAGAGACTAGCTTAAGATTTTTGTTGAGCGCCGGTCTCGATCCTTAGTTTTGGGTTGTGACAAAGTTGGTTTTCAGAGCTTAGGTTTCTTTCTTTCAGTACACGGAGATAGGACTAAGCAGAATTTTGATTATGGAGGTGAAGCCCGCCATCGCCGTAAACAACGTTCTTCTAAGACCTTTAGAAACTTCTGTTTCATTGAAATTCTGATTCTTGTCTCTCATCATTCGAATATATTCTTATAGGTTGAGATGGCACCTACAACCCGTAGTTGGATTTGAGCGGATACCTTAATTTGAGGAAACCCAAAACTAATTGGATTTCAAAGAGTTTGATTTCGCAAATGCTAACACCAAAGACTAGCCACGACCATGAACAACCCCTGAT
This sequence comes from Sedum album, assembly GCA_006409495.1. Lineage (NCBI taxonomy): Eukaryota > Viridiplantae > Streptophyta > Magnoliopsida > Saxifragales > Crassulaceae > Sedum > Sedum album. The sequence goes on from QZGG01000480.1 coordinate 50,893, forward strand.
GAAATTGGAATCGCAGCCGAAAACACGCAACCTCGACTGCTGCCAAAAGGTAACACATAATATCGACGCAGATCTATACATATAGGATTCGATTTTAACTCGTTTGAACTAATTGAAAAGTTGTCCAATTCATTCAACAGGGTTAGGACTTGACGAAAGTGGTGACTGAGAAGTTCCCGAACACTATGGTGAATTATTTTCCAGTGCATGTAATCTCTTAGTAAATATTTTGGTTCATGAACCATCCTATAGACAATACATGATCATATTCATTCATACAGGCTACCATGGAAATGGTTCGAGAGGGATAAGTATATATTTGTAAGACATTGAGTCACGATCTCGATCGTTGATTTATAATAATTTAATGGCTGTTATTTAAACTAAAAAATAACCGTCAACTCCAACCATTTGTGTATTTGCAACCCCAATCATCAAATTATAAAAAAAACCAATTTTAATCTCAACCGTCGAATTAATTTAATCAACGGTCAAGATTTTGTCATTCTATCTAACAAATATTTACCGTCTCTCTAGAATATGTCCCTGCTCGATACACATCAAATTTCGTTGCATTAACAAAATGTTTTTAAATTTTTTCGCTTCAGATTCATTACTAAGGAGCATTAAAATTATGAGAGTAGTTCGCTTATAAGAAAGTCATATGCGCAGACAAAATGCACTAAATGATGAAGTGTTATACTGTACATAATGACAAAAGAAGATGAAGTGTACCAATGTCACGTGCAAGACGTGGTGCAAAATTGAGATATTGATGAAATAAAATCAACGGATGAAAATAAGATTTTGAGTTCACCAAAAAAGATGAATTCACAAAATATGCACTCTAATTAAAGGGTTTTTTGCCGAAAACTATCCGCCCAATAGGCCAATTTGAGCGAAACCACCCCTCCATTTTTTTTAAAAATAACCACCCTTCAATTCAAATTTCATTTAATTCAGCCACCCCATCACTGTTCCGTTACTGTTTCCATTAGATTTAACTGTTGATTATGTTGACCACTCATTAATTCTTAATTATATGATTATATAACCTTAATTAACTCTGTATTATAATTAAATCATAAATTAATTAATTCCTAAACAAAACTAACTCAAATTATATATTAAATAATCCAAGATAATTGTTCAATTGACCCTTAAAATTAAATTAATCTTTAAACTAAAATAATCCTTAAACTAAATTAAACACTATACTAAACTAACCCTAAAATATTATAACCCCAAATTATATTTACATAATTAAACTTAAACATCCTAATTAATCATTAAACTCAATTAACTTTTGAATTAAAATGAGCATAAGCTAAACCAATCCCAAATCAAACTTGTATAATAAGATAATACTAATTAATTATTCAATTAATTTTTAAATTAAACAAAAATTATTCCTAAACTAAAGTAACCCAAAATATAATTATAAAATTTAATAATCTTAAATTTATATGAATCCTCAATAGTGAATACCCCTAAATTAAATTTATCCCAAATCATAATTATATAGTTAAATATATCACAAAGTGAAGGGGTTAAATTTAATTAAGGAATAAATCAGGATTATTTAATTAATTATGATTATGTATTTAATTAGGGTAATAAAGAGTAATTTATCTATAATCATGGATTAGAGGATGGTCAACGGTTAAATCTAACGGAAATAGTAACGGAACAGTGAAGGGGTGGCTCAACTAAATGAAACTTGAATTGAAGGTGTGGTAGGGTATGGTAGGGTATTATTATTTTCATAATATACTCGGTAGTGCAGTTTATCCATGTATTTGACTGGTAATACAATTTTGTCCTTAATGGTCTCCATCAGCTCATTTTGTTGGTGTGCCTAAAATGAAAGTGCATTAACTTTCTGTGTCAATGTTCTGAAATGCTTCACTTGCTGTTTATGCAGCTCAGTCGTAAAGGGGTTTAGCTTTGCAGGGCCTCGACTCACGACTCTCTAAATGCCTTCCTCCTGATCTACGGAGGAAACTCAGGTGCGAGACTGCAAGGTGACTTTCAAAATTAGTATTACAGTGTGGTAAGTTATGTTTTGCAGTCATGTGATAAGGAAAGTAAACTAGGATCGAACATGGATTGACCTTGCCCACCTATTTAAAATAGGGAAAATTACAAAAACATGTCCTGAACTACCACACAATTTCAAATTGAGGACCGGACTATCTCAATTTTCATATTGAGGACCGGACTATCTCAATTTTCAAATTGAGGACCGGACTATCTCAATTTTCAAATTGAGGACCGGACTATCTCAATTTTCAAATTGAGGACCGGACTATCTCAATTTTCAAATTGAGGATCGGACTATCTCAATTTATTTAGGTATAATTATCAATATAATGAAATAATAATATAAAAATAAATTAGATCCAATATTTAATTTATATGCTCATTATATAGGTAAAGCTCAAGAACGACATTTTACTTTTGATTAGACTGTGAGATAAATTTCCACCGTTGATTATTAATAATCTAACGGATGTTAATAAAAAAATAATTGTCAAATCCATCAACTATATGTATTGCAAATTCAGCCGTCAATTTAATTAAAAACCAACGACTAAGATTGTGTCATTTGGTTTATGAAAATATATGTCCGGACTTTCTCAATTTTCAAATAAATGTCTGGACTTTCATAATTTTCAAATAAAGGTCTGGACTTTCTCAATTTTCAAATAAAGATCCAGACTATTTCAATTTTCAATTTAAACACGAACTATCATTATTTTGAATCAAATCTCATATGTTGGATTGTTTGAATTCACGATCGAGATCGTGTCTCACGGTCTCACATCTATTTATCCGTCCTCCTAAAACCATATATTTTCATAAACCAAATGACACAATCTTAGTCGTTGGTTTTTAATTAAATTGACGGCTGAATTTGCAATACATATAGTTGATGGATTTGACAGTTATTTTTTTATTAACATCCGTTAGATTATTAATAATCAACGGTGAAAATTTATCTCACAGTATAATCAAAAGTAAAATGTCGTTCTTGAACTTTACTTATATAATGAGCATATAGATTAAATATTGGATTTAATTTATTTTTATATTATTTCAATTATTTCATTATATTGATAATTATACCTAAATAAATTGAGATAGTCCGGTCCTCAATTTAAAATTGTTTGGTAGTCCAAGACATGTTTTTGTAATTTTCCCTTTAAAATATAACGAAAATGAAACAGAATTCACATTCCATGTCCCAAAAAATATGATTGTTTCAAGTTGCATTATGTGTTTTGACACAGTTTCACAATTCAAAAATCCTGTTGGACACCTGTTTGAACAAAGTCTTTATTTTTTGTGTGATGGAAGACTCTTCCGAGTCTTTTACTAGTAGTGTATATGGTTTGAATTAACAAATTCTTTGATGCTCTAACAAATCCATTTAGTTTTAGGGATGGAATGACACTTTATGTTAGCAGCCATAAAAATATTTTTATAGTTGACTAAAGTCCAAAAGATAATAGGCAGACAACCAAAAGGGTTACATGGAGTATTATTTTCTACAATGAATTTATTTTTTTATTCTCGAGTCTAACGAAATAATATTGTTTATATTAGAGAATTCATTTAGCTTTGTTCTGTGAACTCTGTTCGTGTCTCCTTCCTAACCCTGTTGTATATGTGAACTCTTTGCTATAAATACTATAGACAAGACATAATCATATGCATCCATACATATGGCTAGTGAAACAAAAGAACTGGTGATTGGAATTGATCTCGGAACCAGCTACTCATGTGTTGGAGTGTGGCGGAATGGCGGCGTTGAGATCATCCCAAATGAGTTGGGGAACAGAACCACTCCCTCATATGTGGCTTTTACGAATATGGAGAGGTTTATTGGTGATTCTGCAAAGAGCCACAATTCCACAAACACAGTATTTGGTAAATATTCTTTTCTGTGTTTGATATCATCTTTTCTGATCCTAAATACATTGAGATTCTTGTTTGAAAATGGATACTATGTGTTGTTTGACTCATTGACATGGTAAGTTAAACTAGATTTGCGAATTGCCAAATGTGGGATTTGCTGGGATTTGTTTGTCATCCATCATGTTGTCTATATAAATAAGAACCTTTTTGGTTGTTCCAAGTTTACTAGCTAGTGTTGTAAAAATGTATCTCCATTAACTGTTCGCTTATGCAGATGCCAAGAGGTTGATTGGAAGGAGATTTAGTGATGCATCAGTACAGAATGACATGAAGTTGTGGCCTTTCAAAGTCATCGCAGGGCCAGCTGATAGACCAATGATTGTGGTTGAATATAAGGGTGACGAGAAGCAATTTACTCCTGAGGAGATCTCATCCATGGTACTCATAAAGATGCGTCAGATTGCAGAAACTTATATCGGGTCTAGTGTTAAGAATGCGGTGGTGACAGTTCCAGCTTACTTCAATCAGTCTCAGCGTCAGGCTACCAAGGATGCAGGACTAATTGCTGGACTTAATGTATTAAGAATTATGAATGAGCCAACTGCTGCTGCTGTTGCATATGGTCTAAACAGAAACTCCACTGTTGGAGAAAAGAATGTACTAATCTTCGACCTTGGTGGTGGTACACTTGACGTGTCCCTGCTGATTATTGAAAAGGGTATTTTTGAGGTCAAGGCTACTGTTGGTGACACTCATCTTGGGGGTGAGGACTTCACCAACAGATTGGTGAATCACGCTAGTCACGAGTTCAAGAGGAAGTTCATGAAAGACATAACTGATAGTCCCAAAGCCATGACAAAGTTGAGGGCATCATGTGAAAAGGCAAAGAGGCATCTATCATCTATCGACAAAACCACCATTGAAGTTGACTCTCTTTATGAGGGTGTTGACTTTTGTTTGGGCATCACTCGTGCTACATTTGAAGAACTTAACAATGACTTATTTGAGAAGTGCATAAAATTAGTTAGAAATTGCTTAAGGGAACGCAAGATCGAAAGAAATAGTGTCCATGATGTTGTGCTTGTTGGTGGCTCAACTAGAATTCCAAAAGTCCAGCAGTTACTTCAAGATTTTTTTGATGGAAAGGAGTTGTGCAAGAGCGTTAACCCAGATGAGGCTGTTGCTATGGAGCTACACTTTATGCTGCTATGGTAAATGGTGAAGATAATCAGAAGTTGCAAGACATGTTATTGTACGATATCAGCCCTCTTTCACTTGGTCTTGAAAAATCCGGAGGATACATGAATGTTTTGATCCCACGCCATGCAACCAAACCCAATAATGGGCAGATTGATGACTGCTCCACTAAGTCTGACAATCAATCTAATATCTTGATCCGAGTGTACGAGGGTGAGAAACTATGGACAAAATACAACCATTTGGTTGGTGAGTTCAAAATTTCTGGTATTACACCAGCTCCTAAAGGTGTTCCTCAGATCAGAGTCAAATTTGACTTAGATGGCATTGGTATGTTAAATGTATTTGCCGAAGAAAAGACTAATGGCCAGAACAACAAACTTGTGGTAACTAGTGTTAACGGCAGACTTTCCAAAGAAGATATTGAGAAGATGATCCACAAGGCAGATGAGTACAAGAAAGACGACGAGGATCGAAAGAAAACACTGGACATGATGAATGCTTTGGAAAACTATATATTTAAAATGAAGGATCGCATCAAAGCCAAGAATTTGAATAATTCGCGTTTCGATTATATCAATAATGCTATTGAGGCTTCCCACCTCTGGTTCACTGATAACCAGATGGATTCCTACGATGGGTATTATTCGAAGTTGGTTCATTTGGAGAACATCTGTGGCTACTTGTACTGGTGATTATTATAACCATCACTATTATTGGCATCCCCAAAAGACACCATTCCTGCTCACAATGGATCATCAATAACTTCACCATCTTCTTTGATAGTTGTTGGCTACTTTTCGATCATTTTATTACGTACCTTGTAATTTATCTTTAATAAAACAAATGTACAACAACATTGATAATGTTATGATCCTACTAGCTACAAGCTTCTTCAAGGTCAAAATTATTGAGAATGAATTGAAAATGTATTTGTTTATTGTCTGCCCGAATGCACGATCTGGTGTTGGAATTGAAAGGAAGATCCATTCTCATCGTTATCATGCATTTTGTGCTGCAGGGAGTTAACACTTTGTGTATTTTTTTATGGGATGACACAATCCGGACCCCAAAAGCAAATCCAACCAACGGTCATGATGGGGGTCTCAGGGTCTCACCCAATAGTAAGGGTCTCAAAAGAGCTTTCCTCTAATGCAAACAGCTCATATTTAACTTTCTCATATTTAACTTTTTTCGCTCTTAGATTCATACAGTCAGTAACATCTAATTAAAAGATTTGGTCATTCGTTTATAATATTCAATTTCTGAAGGTTGTTGTGCTAATGACTAAACAAACAATATATTTCTTATCCTTTATTATTGTTATTATGTTGTAGAAGAATATTTCCCCTGTCTCACAAGTTTAGTCTCACTTCTTCTATATATGTCGTGAAAGGTTGTAGAGGATATGCATTTTTTTGTAAGACGGAAAGACATGATCTCAGCCATTGATTTTTATCAATCCAACGGTTAATATTGTTAACAACCGCCCGTATTTTTTGTAAATCCAACCGCCCAATTAATTAAAAATCAACTTTAATCTCAATCGTAATATTAATCAAATCAACGACCAAGATTACGTCCTTATGTCTCACAAAATTTACATGTCTCTCAAACGGGGACGCATATTTTTCGTAGAAGGATAATTGATTGCTAACTTGACATTGCGTATTTTTGTACCTCAAAGTCACTGACTAAGAGATTCCAAATGCAATTCAAAAACAATTTATAAACCAAAGTATTCGAATCGTCCAAGGAGCAAACTTAAACTTGTGCACATGTTTCACTTTAGTCAAGCTAACTCAAATTGACATTTTTAGTTTTTATATGGAGGATAAATAATACGAGTAATCAAAGAGATATGATGAAACAAAGAAAATTTCAAAGTCCAACATCCCTAATCTAATGCATCAAAACAATGATCATAAGAGTAATATGATGAAATATCTATAAAAAGCGTTGTTGTTTGTAAACATTTTTAACAACGCTTAACATAGAAAAAGCGCTGTTGTAAATGACCATTATTGACAGCGCTTAAACAAATAAGCGCTGTTAAAAAGTAAACTTACAACAGCGTTTAAACATAAAGCCTTGTTGTATAATTAAAAATTTAAATAATTGGAAAATAAAAATAGGGTAAATTACAGAAAACCACCCGTTGAATAGGCATAATTACAGAAAACCACCCCTCAAACACGAATTTACAGCAAACCACCCGCATAAACTACTCCGTTAACATTTCGCCACCTCTTGCCGTTACCGTTAGAAAAAAAAAAAAAAAATTAAAAAAAAAAAAAAAAAATTTAAAAAATTTAAAAAATTTAAAAAAATTTAAAAAAATTTAAAAAATTTAAAAAAATTTAAAAAAATTTAAAAAAAATTTAAAAAAATTTAAAAAAATTTAAAAAAATTTAAAAAAATTTAAAAAAATTTAAAAAAATTTAAAAAAATTTAAAAAAATTTAAAAAAATTTAAAAAAATTAAAAAAATTAAAACATACAACAACGCCTTTTTATATTTAAGCGATGTTTTATATTAACTACTTTTACAGCGTTTTTCTTATTTAAGCGCTGTAAAATTTTGATTATTTTAAAAAAATTAAATCGATATTATTAAGAATTTCTTTCTTTTAGAGCGTTATAATAAAAATGCTATTAAATATTTTTCAACAAGATATTTATTATAATATTTTGGGGGATTAAAAAAATGTTTTTTATTTTTTATTTAAATCGTAATTTTACAATGAAATTGAAATCGATTTTAACTTTCAATTTTTTACCAACATTATCAAATAAAAAATTATGGACCAAAACCCTAGCCTTCGTCCTGAATTTGTCTCTTTGTCTCATTGCCCGTCTTCAATTTGTCTCAGTATTCGTCCTGAATATGTCACATTACCCTCAACATTCCTCGACATTATCACAAAATTCGACAAATCTGCAAAAAATAATAGTGTTAATATCATAGTGTTAATATAAAACGAAACAAAACATAAAAGCTTAACGAAAAATCTCAATATAAAACACTAAAGCTTAACAAAAAGGTGTTTATCCTTACTCGAATCGGTGAAGAACTAAAATAATTTTGACACAGAAATTTCAATGTAAATTTTGATATATATAAAAAGATTGTAACGGGAAGTTTAGGCGTATAATTAAAAATTTCGAAATTTTAAATATCGAATGTGGACTGTTAGATTATTTTAAGCAACGATTGGGATAAAAATCTGCGCAAAGCTGAGTCGGCCAATCAGGTCATTTCTTTCTTTAACAACGCTTAAAAATATATAAATGCTGTTAAAGAGTATTTTTTAAAGGAAATCGAATTAAAAAACTTTCAACAGCGCTTATCAAAATTCAATTACACATTGTTAAAGCTTAAGGAAATCAAATGTAATATACCTTTGGATCTTTTACACGCATGGAGAATGTCTTTTTCTCTTTGATTTTGTCTCCTCTTTCTCCGTACAGTCTACCTCCCTTCTAAAATCTCTAAAAATGTGTATCTATAGTTTATGGCAAGTAGGAGTCGGATAGGTCTGGTACCCGATAGGGTTGCACATCCGGTCCGACCCGGACCGGACCGGATTAGGTTGGTCCGGATCGACCCGATGACCTAGAAATTTTGAATATATTGGACCGAAGACCGGACCGGACCGGACCGAAAAAGCTGATTTTTACATTTTGTTTAAATTTAAAATTAAATTTCAAGTATAAAATTATTAATTATATTATATTTACACAAAAATTAGACATAGAGGATACATAAGCTGGGAGGAATGAAGTTAGATTGTTAGATATTAGGTAATGGGATCGAATCTTGGCGTGAGATTTACTTTTTTAATTATAATATATATATATATATATATATATATATATTTTATTTAAATTTTTAAATAATCCGGTCTAAACCGCTCTGGACCGAAATAATCCGGTCTGGACCGAGACCGACCCGAAACTCGAATTTTTCCAAGTATACGACCTGAGGATCAACCCGATAACGGTCCGGTCTTGGACTGACCCGAAAACATCCGGTCCGGGTGACTTTTGTGCATCCCTAGTACCCGAGTGCCCCGACTGGCTCAGAAGCAAATCTTCCAAATAGTTTAATAGGTCGGGTGGGTTCGGTGAGTCTGGTACCCGTCCTGCCCGAGCGTGCATTTGTTCTGAGTTTCTGACACTATTTTGACCCTTTAAACCACTGAATCGGATTTTGACGCAAACTAGAGACTTGTAGATAATTGAGTCAGCTTTCCAATGATGTAAGCTTGTTTCGTTTGGACATAATATTCATTTTGAACAAGCTGAAGAAGGCATGAAGGTCAAGCTGTCCAGATTGTACTTTTATTAATTTTTCACTCATTTGAATCATTTTTCCTCCATAACGCATCATATGATATATCTTGATAAATCAACTCTTCATCACAAATAAATAGATCAAATAACAATACTAATTCTAGCAACGAAACAAAATTCATAAGATATGGAGCAAATAATCGATCGAAATATCGACCGATCATCACTTTCGATCAACTTGTTTGCATCTTCTGATTTTAAAGTTTAAAATTGTATATATATAATTAGGCAATGATAAAACAGATGCGGCATCTATTACGAGAGGTGCGCTACTCTACATCTTAACCCTTAATTTATATCTCTGCAGTGTAATTTTCACTCTCCATCTTCGATCTCTTGGAGCAAATGTCAAACATTGACACGTGGCTCACAATATAAATTAAGTATGCCAAGTGTCACCGTCTACCATTTGCACTAAGAGAAGATGGAGGGTAAAATTACGCCGCAAAGATGTAAATAAAGGGTTAAGATACAGATTGATAATAGTAATGATCATATTAATAATTGAATTGTTTAATCAAGTTGTTCATAAGATTTACGAAATAATTGTTTAAAATGTCAAACAATTTGCCAGAAGCAAATGCTACCTCCTCCGAAGAGGACGTCTTAAAGGATACTAGCGTGGTCGTGATAGGCCAAAACGTAATCCTAGTTGGGTGAAATCCAACATCCAAAAGAATGTTGAAATTAACCAAAGGAGTGTTCCATAAGAAACGCCTAAAAAGCTCATGTTGAGAGTCCATGTTATAAATGTGGAGATGTTGGACATTGGTCGCGTAATTGTCGTACGCCACCACACCTTAGAAAATTATATTTGTAGTCTTTAAAGAATAAAGAAAAGGGTTTTGAAACTAATCTTACTGAAGCTAGCACTTCCAACATCACCCACCTTGAAGCGAATGATTTTCTCTAGCAAGTTGAATCAGAGAAAGACTTGTCAAACTATGGCATTAATTTTGGTGACATCTTCATGGATGATGATCTCCTTTAGTAATAGACATAATTATAGAAAATCATCCCTATAATATAAGTATTTACAGAAAAATATCCCTATAAAGTGCGCCGTTAGCAGCACCTCGTTACTGTTTCGTTACAAGAAATGTTAAGCGTGTGATTACACGCACATGCTAAATTTCAGAAAACCACCTATATAATACACACATTTATGATGAAGAAAAGGTTAGTGTTGAGGAGGAGGTGTTAGCTCCCTCTGTGTCTAAGAAGTTAAAGCTACTAAAGGAGATTTTGGAGGAGATGGCGTGCACAAGTCTGAGGTTCAGGAACCTCATGATGAAGAAAATGTTGATTATGACCAGAGACTTCATAAGATCAAGGATGGGACCTTGGAGTTGAAGGAAATGATGACACGGCTGAACTCAAAGTTTGGTGTGGTGAAGAAAGCAGTCGATAAGGCAGTGACAGAGATTGTCAAGGTTGAGAACTTAGTGTCTAGGTCAGGTTCAAGAACCTAAATCAGAAAATGCCAATACCCTTCGCCATCATAGACTTATCCATTCATGCTCCACTGCATTAATCCTTTTTAATAATTGTGACATTTTTCATTTAATTTTGAAGTTTGCGTGATTTAAATTTATTGCATGTTTTGACTAACTCTATTGATGGCTAATGTGATCTAATGACAAACGTATTTTTAACTCTTTATATTTGTCTAATTCGTTTTAGGGGTCAAGTAGTAGTCAAACAAAATTTATAAACTCGGAAGTCCGAGTATCGTCCCAAGAGAGCAAACACAGTGCATATACTAGATAATTAGCGATGTATTCTATCTATTCAAAAAGATATATGACTGTTTTGTTTCCTAAGTTATGCAAGTACTAAAATAGATTGGTTTCTAATATGAGAAAATATTCCAGAATCATACTTCACTCGTGTGTATCACTCAATTCATGCAATGAATTTCATAATCTAAATATGTTATACGATATATGAGAATAGACCATGTGCGCTCATGAGTGAGCCGACATCTCGGGTCATCACTCAAGCAACACATCATACACTACGAATCCCTCCGTTGAGGCAAAACTCGATTATTCTTAATTATTAACACCCCACCATTGCAGGCAATATTAATAATCAAAAACACATTTAGCACAAGTCTTTCAAATAAATTAACTCCTCCACTACGTGTATGTCAATGCTCACGATTACCGATGTTGCAAATAACATCCCACCTACGTAACTACCATTCATAGCTACCGTAGTTAGTGTCAATCCTACATCAATCTGATTAATCACCTCAAGCCATTGCTAGTGTTGGTTCCTAATCTAGGCAATTCATGAAATTAGGCATCCATCTAATGCTAACTAATTAACATGAACATATGAATAAGAGCATGTAGAACTGAACATAATTGCATAACAAAAGTAGAAATTCATTCATCACATGAAAACCGAGTTAGATACACACGGGATCCGTAGGATCCCGGAATAAGACGACTACTCACTACTCATAGATGGTAATAAAGATATATTCGAATGGAAAAATTGAAACAAAGAACCGTCGTAGAACGAAGTGGATCGATGCTTGTCTTCTTCTCCAGTAGCCGTCTCTCCAATCTCTCCAACAACAACCTTGCTCGGTGTCACTTGTGATCCTTTTATAGTGAAGAGCAATCCAAGGGGTCGAGTAGAATGAAAGGTCTTCCTTATCCTCTCGTCATAAATGGTCGAGTAGATGGAGAGTCTTGCTTATCCACTTGTATTAAATCACTCGAGTGGAATGAAAGGTCTAGCTTATCCACTCATCTTAAATGGTATTAAATGGTCGAGTGGATGAAGAGAATCCATACGAAGAGTCTTTATCACGTGATGACTTGCTCGAGCAGTGTGTTTACTCGGTCGAGTAACATGAGTCTTTGCTTGTTTCAGCTCGAGTCAAGTACTTCAGTACACTCGGTCTAAGAATTGCAGAAATGCTCCCAATTAAGTCTGACTTAGGCCGAATTCACGTGCTTTTCCTCACATTTCCATTTATGCTCCTTCGTAAGGCTGAAATCGTATTTTTGACCTGAAACATCAATCAAAGTATTAAAAGTAATATATTTAACGTTCTAATCATAGGAAATAAGCATGAAAGTAGGGGCTTAAAATAGACATTTCTAACACTGATCATCTAACTATCTAACCCTTATTTGATGATGTCAAAAGGGGGAAGAGTTAGTGGGTTATCTATCTAGGGGGAATCATGTAAGGTATTTGTTCTTGATATTACTTGCAAGTCCTTGCTTGGGCGTAGGGGGAATTGTTCCCATTTGAGATTCAGTGGGTAGATGTAGCTGACTAGAATTGCTTGTGTTGATTATCTGTCTTGTCTCGTGGGATTTTCATCATCAAAAAGGCAGAAATTGTTGGAACATGTCTCATGTGGTGCTTTGATAATGAAAACACTCGATTGATCTTTTAGTTGAGTGTAGAGGTACATGTACCTGACAAGGACTAAAGAGTGAAGAGGGACAAGAACTTTTGTTTGACGCAGAAGGCCTGAAAGTAAGAATAGTTGAGACGAAGTCAACTGGTGGGTTGAGAAAATTGTGGGCAACGTGGAAAAGAGACTTTGAGCAACGAGAAGCTGACTTGAGCTTCGTGGGAGATCTCGACCGAGTCGAAGGTTGGAGAGATTCACGGAGGGACAGAAGCTAAACATGTTGAGTGGAGAGAGTGCTCCAACGGTCATCAACAACCATGCTATATATACTCAAACCAATATCGGCTTGAAGGTGTGGAAAAGAATAGTTTTAGAGATCAAATCTGACCTTACTCACCAGGCTTTGAGTGACGAAGCTGCTGAAGAAACTAATCAACGGAGAAGAAGTTGAAGGTTCAGAACCTAAGATACTTGTCTTTGGAAGTTGCGTTTGGTGATCCGGAGATATCAAGCTTAAGCGACTTTTTGTGATATTTAGCGACACTATTGTAAGTATTTGTACTTACAATAGTGTAATAGTGTAAGTATTTGTGATCCGGAAATGTACTAATAGTGTAAGTATTTGTACAGTCTATTGATTATTAACGAAGATCTTTAGACGTATTTTTGCGGTGTAATATTTTGAGTTACATACACCTTGAAACTCGGTTTAAATCTCTAATAGTTCCTATATCTCGTGCGATATTCTTAATCACGATCTTACAACTATGATTGTCCCAAGTTACATTGCTTTGTTTTGACAATGTTACACTATTCAATTATTCTGTCGTGCGCTTTAACAAATCTTTTCAGTTTTAGTGATGGATGACTCTTCATTTTAGCAGCCATCAGGGTCTTTTAAAAGTGTTTATGGTTTGAAGTTTCAGGGGTGGAAAGACACTTTATGTTAGCAGCCATAAAAGTTTAATAGCCTAAAGAAATAATATTGTTTATTTTGTAGAATTGATTTTAGTTTTCTTTTTCCGAACTCAATGCATCTTCCTTCCTAACCTTGTTGTATATATAAATGACTGCAGATATCAGAATGTAATCACACTCTCATTTCTTCTTTGCTATTAATACTCGAAAAGAAAGTTAATCAATCATACAAATGGCACAAGAACTGGCGATTGGAATCGATCTCGGAACAAGCTACTCTTGTGTCGGAGTGTGGGAGCACGGCCGCGTTGAGATCATTACAAATGAGCTGGGGAACAGAATCACTCCGTCCTATGTGGCCTTTACAGATATGGAGAGGCTTATTGGTGCTGCTGCTAAGAGCCAGGTCGCACTAAATTCCACAAACACAGTGTTTGGTATTCATCTTCTCCAATCCTTAATACCATGTGATTACTTTTATAGTTGTCTGTTAACTGTTTGCTTATGCAGATGCCAAGAGGTTGATTGGAAGGAGATTTAGTGATGCATCAGTACAGAATGACATGAAGTTGTGGCCTTTCAAAGTCATCGAAGGGCCGGCCGATAGGCCAATGATTGTGGTTGACTATAAGGGTGACGAGAAGGAATTTACTGCTGAGGAGATCTCATCCATGGTTCTCATCAAGATGCGTCAGATTGCAGAAACTTATCTTGGCTCGAGCGTCAAGAATGCGGTGGTGACAGTTCCGGCTCACTTCAATCAGTCTCAGCGTCAGGCCACCAAAGATGCAGGACTAATTGCTGGACTTAATGTGTTAAAAATTATTAACGAGCCAACTGCTGCTGCCATTGCGTATGGTTTAAACAAAAATGCCACCAGCGTCGGGGAAAAGAATGTACTTATCTTCGACCTTGGTGGCTGTACGTTTGATGTGTCCTTATTGACTATTGACGAGGGTATTTTTGAGGTTAAGGCAACTGCTGGTGATACTCATCTTGGAGGTGAGGATTTCACCAATAGATTGGTGAATCACTTTATACACGATTTTAAGCGGAAGCACATGAAAGACATCACTGATCATCCCAGACCCGTAACGAGGTTGAGGACATCATGTGAAAATGCAAAGAGAATTCTCTCATCCAACGACCAAACCACCATTGAAATCGACTGCCTGTACGAGGGTGTTGACTTGTTTTCGAGCATCACTCGTGCTACATTTGAAGAACTTAATATGGACTTATTTGAAAAGTGCATAGAATTAGTTAGAGAATGCCTAAGAGATGCCAAGGTAGACCGAAGCTGTGTCCATGATGTTGTGCTTGTTGGTGGCTCAACTAGAATTCCAAAAGTCCAGCAGTTGCTTCAAGATTTCTTTAATGGAAAGGAGCTATGGAAATGCATTAACCCAGATGAGGCTGTTGCTTATGGAGCTACAGTTGAAGCTGCTATTGTGAATGGCGAAAAGAATAGGAAGATCCAAGACGTGTTATTGTTGGATATCACCTCTCATTCCCTCGGTCTTGAAAACTCCAGTGGATACATGAATGTTTTGATCCCGGTCAGGTTAACATACCCAAGTTTGAGCAGATTGACTACTCAACCGAGTCTGACAACCAATCTGATGTATTGATCCGAGTGTACGAAGGCGAGAGACTTTGGACAAAACATAATCACTTGGTTGGTGAGTTCAAGCTCTGTGGCATTACACCAGCTCCTAAAGGTGTTCCTAAGATCAAAGTCCAGTTTTTGAGTTCGATGTCAATGGTATGTTGAGTGTGTCTGCTGAAGAAAATACCAACGGCCAGAAGAACATACTTGTGGTCAGTAGTGTTAAGGGAAGACTTTCAGAAGAAGACATTGAGAAGATGATCGAGGAGGCAAAGGTGTATAAAACAGACGACAAGGAGCGCAAGAAGACGCTGGACATGAAGAATGCTTTGGAGAAATACACAAACAAAATGAAGAATGCCATCAAAGATGAGAAGATGAGTTCCAATTTGCGCGATGATGCTGAGAGGAAGAAGATTGATGATGCAGTTGAGGATACCCTCTGCTGGATCAAATGTAACGAGCTGGCTGACATTGATGAGTATGTAGAGAAGTTGATAGATTTGGAGAACATCTGCTCCGGTTGTATTGATGCCTCTAGAGATATTGACATGGCCAAAAACTCCATGTCATGTCAAAAGGGATCATCATACAATTCACCATCTTCTCTGATCGATAGTTTTTCCTAAAATCTTGTTTTCCATCTTATGTAACCTTTTGCGATCAATAATGTTGTTTCGAAGATAAAATACAAATAAACCGGCACGCCATATGGGTAGTTTTGGCAAGGGTTTAGTGATTTTAACTGAGATTGAAAATAAATAATTTTATTAGTATGTTAACCAAATTATATCTTAGGTACAATACTCATTTTTACAGTTAGTTTGAATGGGATTTTAATCCGTGCAACGTTTCTATATGATACAAACATCACAACAACATAATTTTGACATTATTTACTATAATACTTTCGACGAAACTTCGCGTTTTAGATCGTTGCAAAGTGATATTGCAGATCTGAATTCATTTGTATGATGATAAAAATCTAATATTTATATTTTTAACAAAAAATATTTATTTTTATTCCAACATTAGTGTACGTGGATTTTGAAAAATGCTTACTCCAAACATAAATGTCACTCGCAAAGCCCAAGAATTTAAGAACCCGCCGAAAATTTGATTTAAATATGCAGTGACAAAAGTAGCGACAGAATCCTGCGGCCTTATTCACTGCGGTCAAAAATGCTACTACTCCCTCCGCTCAACTCTCAACCCATTTGTCACATTTAGGTTTCGGTACGAGAATTAAGGTATTGAGTTATTATAAAGAGATAAAGTATGAAAGAAAATATGTGAAAGAATAAAATATATGATAAATATTAGTTGTAAAGAGTAAAAGTAAAAAAGAAAGTTTTTATTTATGAAAATTGATAATTATTTTAGAATAAAAAAAAATGTGACAAAATGATTGGGATGGAGGGAATACTACTACTACAGCCGCCTCCATCTGCTGCAAGCCTGCAACACGCAAAACCCTAATCCGAACAACACGGAGAAAACTCAATAAACAACCAATCATTCAATCCCAGTGGTCCATTCCGCATCTCGTCATCCAACGGTACATCTCCGTCCAAACAAACCCAAAGCTTCAGATCCAAAACCTCTAATCTATAAATTCATCTCCTTGTCCGGTCTCTCTCTTCCTCACTTTCTCCAAACCCTAGCTGCCTGCAGATCTCTCTGCTCCCTATTTTCTTTCTAAAGTTTTGATTTTTAAGCGAGGGAGAGATCATGTCTGGTAAAGGAGAGGGTCCTGCTATTGGAATCGATCTCGGAACTACTTACTCTTGCGTTGGTGTCTGGCAGCATGACAGAGTTGAGATCATTGCTAATGATCAAGGGAACAGGACTACACCGTCTTATGTAGGGTTTACTGATTCTGAGAGGCTGATTGGTGATGCTGCTAAGAACCAGGTCGCTATGAACCCCATCAACACCGTCTTCGGTAAGTCATCCATTTCATTCTAATTTGATCGGATCTTAGTTGTGTTCAACTCTATTCAGTAGATCTCTAGATTTTGAAACTTGTTGAAATTATTTGAACCCGTTGACTCAGATCTGTCTTATTTTCGTGAGAATTAGAGTATGCTGTTTTAAGATCTGAATTGATGTTTAATGAGATTGTAGATTGAGCTTGATGTGGTTGTAGTTAGTGGCATTGATTGTGAGATTATTGAGTGCAGATGCGAAGAGGTTGATTGGAAGGAGATTCAGTGATGCCCCTGTGCAGGGTGACATGAAGTTGTGGCCTTTTAAAATCATTCCGGGGCCAGCTGATAAGCCTATGATTGTGGTTGACTATAAGGGTGAGGAGAAGCAGTTTGCTGCTGAGGAGATCTCATCCATGGTTCTTATCAAGATGCGTGAGATTGCTGAGGCTTTTCTAGGTGTCACTATTAAGAATGCTGTTGTGACGGTGCCAGCGTATTTCAACGACTCGCAGCGTCAAGCTACTAAGGATGCTGGTGTTATTGCTGGGCTTAATGTGATGAGAATCATTAATGAGCCGACTGCTGCTGCCATTGCTTATGGGCTTGACAAGAAGGCGACTAGTGTTGGTGAGAAGAATGTGCTCATCTTTGATCTTGGTGGTGGTACTTTTGATGTGTCTTTGCTTACGATTGAGGAGGGTATTTTTGAGGTTAAGGCAACTGCTGGTGATACTCATCTTGGTGGTGAGGATTTTGACAACCGAATGGTGAACCACTTTGTCCAGGATTTAAGAGAAAGCACAAGAAGGATATCACTGGAAATCCTAGAGCCTTGAGAAGGTTGAGGACATCTTGTGAAAGGGCGAAAAGGACTCTGTCATCCACTGCTCAGACCACCATTGAGATTGACTCCTTGTATGAAGGTGTTGACTTTTACTCGACCATCACTCGTGCTAGGTTTGAGGAGCTGAACATGGACTTGTTCAGGAAATGTATGGAGCCGGTTGAGAAGTGTCTGAGGGATGCCAAGATGGATAAGAGCACTGTCCATGATGTTGTGCTTGTTGGTGGTTCTACTAGAATTCCCAAGGTTCAGCAGCTACTTCAAGATTTCTTCAATGGAAAGGAACTTTGCAAGAGCATTAACCCTGATGAAGCAGTTGCCTACGGAGCTGCTGTTCAGGCTGCTATCTTGAGTGGCGAGGGAAATGAGAAGGTTCAGGACCTTCTGTTGTTGGATGTCACTCCTCTTTCCCTTGGTCTTGAAACTGCCGGAGGTGTCATGACTGTTTTGATCCAACGTAACACTACCATTCCCACCAAGAAGGAGCAAGTCTTCTCCACCTACTCTGACAACCAGCCTGGTGTGCTGATCCAAGTGTACGAGGGGGAGAGAACCAGGACTAGGGACAACAACATGCTCGGTAAGTTTGAGCTCTCTGGCATTCCACCAGCACCCCGAGGTGTTCCCCAGATCACTGTCTGCTTTGACATTGATGCCAACGGTATCCTAAATGTCTCTGCTGAGGACAAGACCACTGGTCAGAAGAGCAAGATCACCATCACCAATGACAAGGGAAGACTTTCCAAGGAAGATATTGAGAAGATGGTCCAGGAGGCAGAGAAGTACAAGTCAGAAGATGAGGAACACAAGAAGAAGGTGGAGGCAAAGAATGCTTTGGAAAACTACTCTTACAACATGAGGAACACAATCAAGGATGAAAAGATCGGTGAGAAGTTGCCATCTGATGATAAGAAGAAAATCGAGAATGCTATTGACGGAGCCATAGAA
>QZGG01000480.1:72500-136297 GCA_006409495.1 Sedum album
TTGATTTACCATATCTAATATTTTTATTATTTTTATAAAATAGAAAAAGGAAGCTTATACTTGAGAATTTATTAAAACACACGAACATAAGATAGGACGCAGTGATGGGCTTTCGAAAATGACTAGTGTTTGATTATTTGTTCTTAGGATCTTTTTTAGGACCGAACTTAAAGGCAGGGTCGAACACTAATCCAAACGAGGACCGATTATCTCTCCAGATCTAGGGCTAAATGATAAGGCCTAGACGAGGGTTATTGATTTGGGATGAGCTGAACACCATTTGAACATGAATGAAGTCAAATTAGGGTTAGTGATGTTGTTATACTTCACTGTCGAAATTAAATTTAAATTATAGTCGACTAAATCAAATTATCGATTAATTTATCGCCAGAAATGATGATTTGATATCACAATTTAACAATTGAGGAGCACTAAGTGACCCTTAATTATTAGACAAATATGTGAGAATGAAGTATAACATCTGCTTTGCCTAAACAAAGTATCAATGTATAAAAAAGCAGCGGTCTGCTTATCCATGCGGTTGTTTAGGTTCCGTTCCGTAAAATGAGGTTTTTAATTGCATCTCATTCAGGTATAAAGCATCAATGTGTACATCATGTTCTTGAATCTTCCCCCAGCTGTTTAAGCGATCCTAATCCCCAACGGTCCTGCACCGCAATGCAATCTCTAGACCACGTATGTCCCGACAGCACTTTCTGGACGTGGACCATACACAACGGCTTCCATAAACAACATATAAATATATAAAAACAACAGAAAGATTGAGTTTGAGTTAGTAATTACGTACTTTTAAGAAAATCATCATGTGCAAATATGTAGCGGATAACGTTAACAATTGCACACCTACGACTACAGACTTATTGACTGCCAGCTGGTACGAAATCAGATGATAAGCGTGAAAGAGATTTCTTGACACGTGGTGACCTCAACGCCTACGTAACACATAGTATAACGGTAACAATCGAAAAAGACAAGACAAGCCCAAAACATTGAAATATGAGAAATGAATGCTCTTACGACGTGGCGTCCTTTTATTGGTTTTGTTTCATTTTGCACGAGCCAGCTAACGGTCGGCGATTTTGGTCGGTTTTAATTTATATTTTGATGGGACTTGATAGAGATAATTTGCCTGATGGACAATAATAAGTAGGCTTAGCTGCATTTAATCATATGCTTGAGATTTAAATAATGGGATGTGATAAGGCTAATCTTGATTTGGAATTGTAGCACATGTGAAGTAGTGGAGTCTGCATGAAATTGATCATAATCACTGGAGTGATGATGTACAAAAGGTGCATACAACCTAATCAGTCCGGAGAATTATCATTAATGATTGATTACATTTGTTTGTTTAGGAGTAGCACTGTAGTTGTTATGTTGTCTTAGGGTTGTCATGTTTTGACGACCATTGCATCAGTATTGAAGGGAAGGGGGTTTTGGTTTCGAATTATTGAATGGTTCGTTCTTAGGTAATTGGCAAACTAAATTTTGAGTTTTGGGAGACAAGTTGTGCATGCAAGAGTTTGAAACTTCAGATTTCTGGAACTAAATGTTCAGTACGACCCATCACGGATAAGTTCAGTTTGCAAAAGGCGGAGTCAAAAGTACTACCATCGGAATCAATTTGAGGTCGATCCTAATGGAGGCAGGATAGGGGTTCTGCGGGGTAGCATAAAAGGAAATAATAATTGACTTGAAAATGGAAATCAATGGACAAGATGATTTTCTTCTGTCTCACAAAATTTTGATGGTCCTCCTGAAATCTATTATGTAGAAGTGAGTTCAAATATAAGGTTTGCAGATAAGGACAATCTCAAATTAACTTCCAAAATTGTCTAGCTAGTATGGATCTCTACAAATCTCTCTTTTAAGGTAGAAATTATCTTTTGTTTTATAAAAGACTTTCGTGTACGAATTTTTTTACCAAATAAATACAACTATATTATATTATCTTCATTATATTGTTTGTTTGATATCTCATTTGTAATTGTCTTGCACTTAATTATAAGAATAAATGCACTTTAAATACTCGTGATCATTTACGAAATTACCTTAGTATTTTTCGTTAAATATTTGTACTTTAAAAAATGTGTTCAAAAATTCCAAAACAATACCAAAAATGGCAAAAGTTATAATAATTAGGTAAGTTACCGAGAAATATTTTGAAACCGACTTTTTTAAACAAATTACAATGTTCAGTGAAAATAATAATATTATAAAACCTAAATTGTTATGTAAGTCAAATATACTAAATTATACATTTTCAAGTAAAGATCTAAATAAAAAATCATAAAAATTGTTTTTGGGACGCAATATTAATGGATAGCTACAACTAGACAAACATATCGTTCAATAACGTCCTTCATTTGGGGTTACATTCCTATTATAGGCTTAGGCGTCATTAAAGTTAAAGTTCAAGAAGCATGGAGTTTGTTTGGATGGGCAAATGTCCTTGTATCGTGCATGAAGATGGAATCGGAGATAGGGGGTGAAAGCCTAGGTTTCAAGTTTCACCGATTCAGTGTTAGGAGTTTAATTTGAAACTAGGTATTTACCCGCACCTTGTGCGGGGTGAATATTTTGAGTAATTTTAAGTAATTTAAATTTGATATATTCAGTTTTATTTGAACAAAATTTGGAAATTGAAGAGATTTTAGCAAAATATTTTTGTTACCATAATTAAGTGCATTAAAACGAAAAGGAATATTCTGAACATATTCCAAATTGATGACAACTCATCAGAATCCTACGTGGACACTCTCGTTGAGTGACATGTAGGATTTGTGCTTCCTTTTAATATATAGGAGATATGATTATTCAAAAAAGCCAGCCAATCAGGAAAAAAAGGAAAAAAATTTAAAATTCTAAAAAAATGACACATAGGCCAAATTGCTCACACGACGACACGTATTCAATCATACTTCCCTTTTAATATATATGATATTGAGATTCTTATTTTAATTATTGGATCTTTTCATTTCATTTCCTATGGATAAGATAGGGTGGAGTTCCATTATAACTCAAAGTCTGCATCTAAATCTAATGGTTGCAAATGCATATATGTAAAAGCAGATACTAGGACAAATGCATATGTCAAATTTAATTTTAAATAAATCATTAAACGACTATGAATTTACAATTCAGCCGTCCATTTAATATAAAATTAACTTCTATCTTAACCGATGAGTTAATAAAATAAAAATGGTAAGTCACTCCATTTTATAAAAAATATTTTATTCTTCTAAATATATATTAATTTGTTGATATTTGTATGCTGAGTGAGGTTCTAGGAGGATCAATAAATATATCTGAGACGGTGAGATATGATCTAAAACTGTTGATTACTAATAATCCAACGGATGAGATTTGATTCAAAAAAGTAACCGTCAATATCAACCGCTAGAGTTTTTTTGCAAATCCAACTGTTCATTATATAAAAACTAACTTTAATCTCAATCACATTTTAAATTAATCCAATGATTGATATTAAATTCTTTCATCTCATCTTAACACTTTATTTCTTTCGAACTTTACCTTTGTATGCTTAAATTTTGTTTAGAATTGAGTAATATTTTTTAAGGCATGGGCAGCAAGCCAGCAATAATGCACTCACCTCACTCCACTCCACAATCTCGAATTTTCAATAATTTCAAATCAGCCCCACATTTACCTTTAAATACCACCCCAATCCTTTCCACTCCACACATTCATTTTTCTGCATCATCAGAAAACAGAGCACTCTGTTTCACTTCCACCAAAAATGACAAAAGGAGGCGAAGTAGCAGAGCAAGGCTCCTTCTCCGCCAAAGACTACCACGACCCACCTCCCGCGCCTCTCTTCGACGCTGCTGAGCTCACCAAATGGTCCTTCTACAGAGCCATAATCGCTGAGTTCATCGCTACCCTCCTCTTCCTTTACATCACTGTTCTCACTGTCATCGGCTACAAACACCAAGCCGACTCTTCCCCTGATGATCCATGCGCTGGCGTCGGTATCCTCGGTATCGCTTGGGCCTTTGGCGGCATGATCTTCGTCCTCGTTTACTGCACCGCCGGTATCTCAGGTCCGTCAAATCAAATCAAACCAACTTTCCCATGTTCTGTTTCAGCTCAAGTTTGCTCCTTTTTAATTTTAATGATAATTTTTGTAGTGCTCTGTATTATTCTGAATTTGCTCTGTTTTGTGTTCTGTTTTTTGGTTAATTAGGTGGACACATCAACCCAGCAGTGACATTCGGGCTGCTTCTAGCAAGAAAAGTGTCTCTGATCAGAGCGATTCTGTACATGATAGCTCAGTGTCTGGGAGCAATGGCCGGAGTTGGGTTGGTGAAGGCGTTTCAGAAGTCGTACTACACCAGGTACGGTGGAGGAGCCAACATGCTCAACGATGGTTACAACATCGGTGTCGGATTAGGTGCTGAGATCATCGGAACATTCGTGCTTGTCTACACCGTCTTCTCCGCTACTGACCCAAAACGCAGCGCCAGAGATTCTCACGTTCCTGTAAGATCTCTTCTCTCAGCCTCTCCTTTTGTTTTACTTTGACCTTCCATTATTAGCCTACCTATTCAATTGAACCGGTCTATCAAGTTGAATTGATACATTTTCGGTTCAATTTCCGGTTTAATATATGTCGGCTCAATTTGCATGCGTTTACAGGTACTGGCGCCACTGCCAATTGGATTTGCTGTGTTCATGGTTCACTTGGCGACCATTCCGATCACTGGAACTGGAATTAACCCGGCACGGAGTCTCGGTGCAGCGGTCATTTACAACCAGGAAAAGGCGTGGGATGATCAATGGATATTCTGGGTTGGACCCTTTGTTGGTGCAGCTATCGCGGCATTCTACCATCAGTTCATCTTAAGGGCAGGAGCCGTGAAGGCGCTCGGATCGTTCAGGAGCAGCACCCGTGTTTGATTTCATGAAACAAGTTGATTCTAGTTTGTGGGTTTTATTAATTTTCGATGGCTTAAGGTTTCCTTCCATAGTTAAAGAGAAATTTGTGTATGAATTTGAATCTTTAATGTGAACTTTTTCTTTGTTAATATTGTCAATTTGCATGTTGGTCTGATCCTTTTTTCACCTTTCTTAAGAGGATGTGGAGATGAACCAGCTAAGCTTTGCCTACTAGCACTTGTTGATGTTGTTGCATTATTGCAAATGAATGGGTGGTTGGTTGGATGTGTGTCTGGTTTTGTTTGTAGCTGTGGACTGTTGCATTGTTTGTTGTTGTCAGATTAGAAAAGGAGAAAGTCACATGCTATAACTTTCTCTTTGCCTCCCTACTGCTCGACGCATACAAAGAAAGAAACACTTGTCATTTTGTTCATTCGGTACACTACGCTACATTCAATTCATTTGTCCAACGGTAATCGACTTTCCAGAATGTGTAAATGATGTTACTAAAGATGTGTCGGGATGCCACTTGGAGTGGTGAAATTTTGTTCATAAACTCCTCAACGTCATGAATTCTATATCCATTGAAATCGTAACGCATACAGTGTGATATAAAAGATGTGTCTTAACACTAGACATGTCACACTAACTTTGAACCTTAAATTATGGTGGCCATATCTTGTCCTACACTTTGATGACACACTCAATCCTATCAAGAACACAAAAATTGTCCAAACACATGGATGGTCATGTTCGTTACTAGTCTCTTTCTTTGTTTTATGAACATTGAATCCGACCAGTGCCTTTAGGCTTGCAGTAACTCAACAAGGCCCTATGGAATACTTAATTGGACAATATTAGTTGGGCCTTCACCTAAGAATCAAATGTTTTAGAACCAAAGTTAGTATGTATGGGCTGAGTTCATTAGAGCGCCTTAATCATCCAATCCAACTCATCACCATTACAAAGAATCCTCAAGTCAAGGGTTCAATCTCTGGCCTCACCAATTATTCTCCATTTGTTGGAGTTTGTTATTCCTCTCGCCATGAGTGTGGAGGCTCTTCATTTCTTCCCGTGTTGGGCGTGGAAGCTGTCTATGTATGAAGTTGCAATAATTGCAATGGAGTTATGTCAGAGTTGTATGGAAGACATGTTCAAGTCTTGGTGGAGGGATCCTTTGTAGAAGGCTGTGCTTAGATTGAAGATAATGTATTTGATGTATTAGCTAGATGTGCTAACAAATATTCTTGTACTACATGTACCACCTATCAAAAAAACTTATCACCATTACTTATTGGACATATTTTCGAAAATATACATTTTTAGGGTGGTTTGTGATCATGAAAAATAGATTTCAAGCTGGTTATATTTATTAAGAAATCGATGTATTTAAATTATTTACTGACTAATAAATTAAAGACATGAACAATATAAAATAGGAACAATATAAAATATAATGAATAATGTTCGGCCAGGAGATCAGGTTCAACAAAGTTATTTGCTGTGAGATGAAACAGTGCAGATCTACATAAGTTAGCATTATCAATACATTCAAAATATAAATTTAAACAATATAAAGTTTAACCAACATCAATTCTATAATTGGGAGTTGAGCTCTAGAGAGACATGTAAGTTTCGTGAGACATAAGAACATAATTTTGACCGTTGATTTGATTGATTCGACGGTTGAGATTAAAGTTGGTTTTTAATTAATTGGACGGTTGAATTTGTAAAAAACGTGGGCGGTTGGTGATTGGCGATTATTAATATCAACCGTTGAATTGATAAAAATCAACGGCTGAGATCATGTCCTTTCGTCTTACAAAAAGATGTATCTACTCCTAGAACTTTTCACCTATAATTGATATTCTATACAATAAGAACAAGTCCTTTGAATTTTATTCCATTTGATATATGCCAGACAAATACTAATCATTATTCTAGTAGTTATATAACTGGTTCTTCCAAATCGCCTGTCAATGACAAATTTGAACCTTTCATTAATGACATACGTTTTAAAAATTTATAAGTCTTTGTCCCGGCAATCAAGGATATCATTCCAGTAATCATTTATCCTATATATAAAATATAAGAGTTCAAACTGACAATTCTTTTTGAAGTCACAATTTTTGAAGCCACAATACTCTTGCATTTCTCTTTAATTACTTTATTATCTATACGCCCATATTTATAATAAGGGTACCCAAATAACACAGTTCAACAATGTCGTCTACTACTTAATCAAAAAAAACAATGTCGTCTACTACTTAAAGTCAGTTTAGTTTATAAATTTCCTTCTACACGTACAATAAATATTCAGTATAAATATAGCTTTTGTATTCTATTGATCATGAGTTAGGAGTTCAGTCCACATTATAGGGTTGATTAATTGTGTATTTGGACCACATGAATAATTGAGGTTGATAGCACCAACAAATATTAATTCAGATTCTGACATATAACCGTGTCATACAACGATTCAGAATCATGTATAACCTATCCTGTTTTAGAGATATTAATGTTTAATTATTATCCAAAATTAAAATTAAAATTTTAATTAAATTAATCTGTTACCTTTAGTTTAATTAAAAAATTTATGTAAATGATTTTGATAAATCTATGAAATTTATCAAAAACAAGTTCCTAATAAATTGAAATTTATCGATACGTACCGAATTTGTCTGTCTAATTAAAATGTGGTAGTGGATAAGTAAGATCCTATCATTGTTTCATCATATTGGTTTATCAAAGTTGGCTATCTAATCATATATTACTTGCAAGTTACAACCATTGTTTTTAGACTCGTCTAGCAGTCTCCAACAATTTCCGACTCTTCGAATTTTCAATTAGAACAATGGTTAGCCTACTAGGAGTCGGTTTGTACTAAACTCCCCGACATCTGACTGATTAGAGATTGATACGTGAAAAGTGTTTTGATAATTAATTAGAAATTACCAAATTGCTTCCCACATGACAAGAAACACAGGAATGTGGGTGTGACAAACATAAAAAATGTTATCCATTTCTTTTATTCAATTCAAATTAAAAATTTCGTGGTTATTTTCAAATAAAGAATATAATTTCATCTAACTAAAATCTACTCAGCTAAATAATAATTTAATAAACAAATGCTTCTTAAAAAACATTATTCTACACCATTATAAACATGTTGCAGGAAAAAAATAAAATAATGTTATTTTAAACTATTTTAAAGTAATTGTTTGCAGGAAAAAACGTCGTTTTGTTTTTACAAAATTTAAAAACAATGACGTTTCAACTTGCCGTGTTTGGCTACACACTATTTAAATCGAGTCCGGTAAAATATGGTAAACACCTCCAACTCCCTATGGGAATGAACTTTTTGATACAAAATTATTTTAATTGTCTAAGAGTAAGTTCTAGAGAGACAATAATTTTATGTAAGACCGAATAACGTAATCTTAGTCGTAGATTTTATCAAATCAACGGTTGAGATTAAAGTTAATTTGTAATTAAATTGGGTGGTTATTTTGGAAAAAACACGGGCGGTTAGTGATTGACGGTTATTAATATCAACTGTTGGATTAATAAAAATAAACGGATGAAATCAAGTCCTTCCGTCCTACTAAAATATGTGCGTCCTTCTATAAGCTTTTCCAATTGTCGAAATAATGAATTTCCAAACAAACATTCCCAACAACAAATACGATTAAAATAAACAACAGCAGAGCAAACCCCTCTTTTTAAATTTTTAATCTCTCATTTTCTCGTTCGTGTTCTCCGCTCGCATTGAGCTGGTCAAAGTCGAAGCTCATCGTCACGTTGTTTATGACTCAATCGAATTCGAATTTCGAAATGGCGGAGGAGGAGCCGAGCATCGACCCCGACAAGCTCAGCTACGAAATCTTCTCCATACTCGAAACCAAATTCCTCTCCGGCTACCACCACAACAACAACAACTTCTGGAACATTCCAAAGCAGATGCAGATGCATAACGACGACGTTTCAGCGATCAGAAATCAAAGAGGCAGAATATGCATTCTAAGCATCGACGCATGCGGAACGCGAGCCTTGCTACCTTCAAAAGCCCTCTCTTATTTAGAACTAGCTTTAAAAACCAAATCCAAAAATCCTGATGCCACAATCTCCGATTACTTCGACGTCGCGCCGGCACCGGCATCGGCGGCATCCTCACCGCAATGCTTTTCGCCACCAAAGACCGACAGCGACCCATCTTCACCGCCGACGACGCCTTCAAATTCCTCGCCGATAGCGGCAACTCAATCTCCGCTCCCTCTTCATCATCCCGTAGAAATTTCATGAAGAGATGGACGAAACGCAGCGTTTCGTCTAAAAGAGGTCGGGGATTGGAACGGATGATGACGTCAGGGTCTAGGGTTTTGACTTTTGAAGGATACGCTCAAGCCGGTTCTGATTCCGTGTTACGATTTATCCAGCTCGGCTCCGTTTTTATTCTCGCGAGCCGACGCGCTTGAGTCGGATAGTTTCGACTTCCGGCTCGATGAGGTTTGTTGCGCTACGTCAGCAGAGCCGGGGATGGTCGAACCGGTGGAGATGACGTCGGTTGACGGCCGGACCAAGTGCGTTGGAATAGACGGAGGGTTGGCGATGAGTAACCCGACTGCAGCTGCGATTACTCATGTGTTGCATAATAAGCAAGAGTTTCCGTTTGTGCGCGGTGTGGAGGATATTTTGGTACTTTCGATTGGGACGAGTTCTGTAACGAGTTATGAGTATGAGACTGTGAAGAAATGGAAGGCTAAGGATTGGGTGAGGCCAATGGCGAGGATTTCTAGTGGTTGTTCTGCTGATGTTGTGGACCATTCGGTTGCCTTGGCGTTCGGTCAAAGCCGGAGTAGTAACTACGTCCGGATTCAGGTACCATTTTTTCATGATTTTCAATCCTTTAACTTTGCAGTTCTTGCATTTAATTTGTGAGTCAACTGATTATCAAATAATCAGCAGACATTTAAATTATTAAATGGCCAGAGACGACATTAGGTCTCCAAAAACTGAGTCCTGTTTTTGAGAGATTTGTATTAGCAAAAGAATTAGAAGTTTAGGACAAGGAAGTCTGGATTTGAATGGGAATCTAAGACAGCTATCAGTCCCAAAGTTGCCATCATAATTGAAGTGCATAGCTTTCCAATTGCCTTTGTTCGTAGGACATGTTTTGTGGTCTAGATCAGCCTGCATTATTCATCAATAAGCTTCTCTCGTTTTTTCTATTTTAATGTTTCTACTCTTTTGACCATGAGTGAAAATGGTTGGTTGTTTGTTTGGATTGAGACAAGTTTAGTTCCGTATCTTGAAGGTTTTGAGCCATCACGAGCTATTTGTACATAACTCAGTAATGTAGGTTGGCTTTGCTGTACTTATTTGATCAAACCCCCTTTCGTGTTAGGTGTTACTACTTAGGCTGATAACAGGCATATTAGCACTTAAAGAACTTGACCATCGATACCAAACATAATAATCAGCAATTCTCTGGTTGAACTATTTCCGGTTTCTCGAGTTTGTAAAATTGTGAATAAGCTTTGGCATATATAACCGTCATTTCTGGTTGATACCAATCTTAAAGTTAAAGTTACTATCTCAGAATGTAAAATAGTTTTTAATATCTAATACCCTTCTCTGAACCTTGATTGAAAAACAGGCAAACTGTTCAAACTTGGGACGAGGCGTGGCAAATGTTCATACAGACTCTAATCCCAAGAATATGAAGATGTTATGTGAAATTGCGGAGGAAGTGTTACAACAAAAGAATGTTGAATCTGTGATGTTTGGAGGCAAGCGGTTGGAGAGCAAAGCAATTATGAAAAGCTAGACTGGTTTGCCGGAGAATTGGTGACAGAACATCAGAGGAGGAGTTGCAGATAGCTCCCACTGTTGCGTTCAGACAAGTTTATCCAAACCCCTCCTAGTGTGATCAGGTGAGTTAGCTATAGTTTTCTATAAATATTCATGAGTTCTCTGATTGATTTAGATAATTAGATTTCAGATAAGTTTGTCTCCCTTATTCTTTCAAAAGTGTTTTATAAACCCTTAAAACAGATTTACCAGTTCAGCTGTTGATTACTCTATACTCTATGAGCCCCCTTTAATAGATTCTGTTTGGTACACAATTAGAGTGAATGCCCCATTTGTCCTATATTGTTCATGGTACCTCTTACCCTTTAGTAGGTAATACATTGGTGTCCTCCTAGAAGTCTATCATTTATAAGCCCAAAAGTAGGATCCAGGTCTCAAGTCAACATTGTTTCTGTTCACTTGTGGCGTTGGCTTGTCATTTTCTTATCTGGACTTACATAAATCAAGATCTCACAATGTAAGGGTTCCACAGCTTGTTTTGATTGAGCGCCAATGACAATTAAACCCAACAGGTTAAGAAGAAACAAAAATTAGGACTAGAGATTACCTACCAACACTCACTCATAATGGAGTGTGGGATCAGATATGTCGAAAAACGAATGAGTTAAGTGACAATAGTTCTGCTGAATAATTTAGGCTATTGGGGTGATTTTCGGTGACGAGAGAAAATGCATCAGTCTGTAGTAAGTGGAAAAGCTTATTAACTCGCTCAATGTTTTTCTGTGTTTTAATTCATATTTTCATTTATAATTTATCTAAAATCCTGTTATTTGCATATTGACACCCATTTATTGCTTTGTTTTTCTTATTTCAGAAAAGACGTCCACGAAAATTTGTGGGAGATGGGCCTTTTTACTCTCAGCTTATTGATAAGGGAAAGTCACTGATTGAATATTGATGGCTTGATGAAATTATACAAAGAGCCTGTATTTGTGCCCGAATGGCGAAGCTGGGAAGTCGTCAGGGCTCATTTGTGTGTTGAGTGAGCTGTGGTGTCCATTTCTCCCTGTGACCCATACCAGTATAAAAAATGACAACTAGCAGGAAAGAAGGTTAATTGGAAACTTATGTAATGATTTCAGTTTGGTGTATGCTTTTTGTGATTTTCATGTATTCATGCAAATTTACCCTAATCCATATTCTTCTACCGCACTTTAGGAAGAAAAAGCCTCAAAACATGGGACTTTGTATGTAAATGCTTTCTTGCGTGCCTTTTCTACTGGCTCCTATCAGTACTTCTCTTTTTTCTTCTTCTTTGAATGTGTGCTTTATCATTCGAGTACTTTATTGGGACTACTTGTTTGACAAGGGAAGAGAACCTCCACATAGCACATCACTACACATCCTCGAGGTACCAGGAGCGCTTTAAGGCTTTAACTCGCGTCACCTTGAGTTATAAATTATGTCAGTTCTGTGAATATTTGGTTGGTTACAGAAAGAATTTATGTGAACAAGAAAATGGGGATTTTGAATTTAATTGCTTAGTAAAAAGAATCAAAGAAAGAATATACAAGTCAAGATAGTTCCTTGTAATTCAATGTTTATCATTGATATAAATCATACAAGGTCATTTATTTCAAAACTTAACATATTTCGTTAAACACCAAAAGGATAGGTAATTAGTAAGTGGTAGGCGATACCGGATAAATGTCCGCATCAAAGACGGTTTATCCGTTCAAGGATGATTCCTCGTTCACCATAAAAACATACTTCGTCAAAAATTATGTATACATATTCCTCTAAAGAGTCTGGTTCTCTAACGATCCCAAAGAATTGACCGGTTGAAATTGTTTGAAATGCACATAGGATGATGCCGCATGTCCTATATGTGCGAGTGAATTTTTACAATAATTGAAAAGTGTAAGGGTAAAAATGGAAAGTTTAAAAGATTTCCCAATGCGAGGATGAGATTGACGAAGACAACATCATGCGACGACGAATTAGCACCGACAAGAACGGCACTTCTGCACAATCAATAATGAATCTGCACAACTGAGGTCTGTCATCGGCGATGATTCTGCATCAAAGAAGATATTGATTTTGCACAATCAACGATTTAGACTTTTGAATCGGCAACGGAAGAGACAAAAAAAATAAGAGAAAGATTTACAAATTTACCCTTGGCAAATGGAAGAGGTGAACAATAATATGCACAAATAACACACGTGTCAACTTACTATCAATAACTTTAAAATAATCAAACGTGAAAAATAGGGTCGTAGGGATCACGACCGATTATGTGGGTCGCAAATAAACGCTACTCTTCCTCTAAAATAATCAACAAAAACATGCAAAAGTATAAAGAAATGTTATCGCAAAATAAATATTATAACCATGCAAGCGAGCAAAATTAGTGAGCAAACGTTAATGCTTAGTTTGGGGATTCATTTAGTATCTAAATCAAATATAGAGATATTAATCAGTGCGCCTTAGAGATTTCTTCTTGCCCTCCAAGAAGCCTCGCACACCACTTCGTTGGATTCATTCCCCATTATATTCGTGCATTTGTTATAGACCTCTATTTTTTATAAAAAAATTATTTCTACGTCGCTCAAGGATTGGACAGACTCCAGACTCAAGGCGAAGATGCATTGGAGAGGGTTGAACAATCCAGAGAACGCAAAGATCGGATGTCTCACTATCAGACCGCTACTCTTATGTTGTTACATACCTCTTTTGCAACGAGTTTGTTTAGCCTGTCTTCAATAACGTATGAATCTTTGGTTATTTGACTCCCAAGTTATGTCATTATCATATGAATTCCTTCCATTAAAAACACTCCATAATTAGTTATTTTTACAGTCCAAAAAAATCTGCGTCCTGTGTCAATGACAGAAAATTGTTTGTACAAAGGAAACTCTGTGTGTGATATGCAGCTATTGTATGTGATATAATTCATCTCTTTTCAATGAAAGAACCGGTTAGCACGCAAAAATGTAAAAATGATGGTATTTGTTTCCACCTTTATAAGCTCTAAAATTTCCCTTCAATTTCTCTTAACATTGTTTTGATGCCTCTTGGAAAACGAAATTGATAATTATATCGCTTGTAGATGCAAGTATCATCGACATATAAAGAGTTATTCCTGAACAAACATCCGAATAGGTTGGACCGATACATATTATTTATTTATTTATTCTCTATATGGATTCTGTTGTGAGATTAAAGCTTCTGCATCAAGTATGTTTAATGTACAATCCATTACTTATGCCATTTTATGTTTATGCTGCACGAACTCGAATATTTTAAGTTTAACAAAATTGGCAATTGACAATGTTACAAGCAAACGAGTAATCAATTTTCAAGTAATTATATTATCTACCCAAAACTTCAGGTTATTTCCATAACCTGAACATAAAATAAAAACCTTGAAGAAAATGCCAGTTACCAAGTACAAACACACTTGTTCTTATTTAGAAAACAGAGTATTAGGAACTACAACCATTTTTTGGTTCATCAAAAAAACAATAAAGTTTTATTGTATCCTGTCCATATAATTAAAGGTGAAGCAATTCTCTGTGCAGAAAAAAGCAGCTAATGACTTGAAAGTAAGCACGAGCACATGGCAGAGGGACTTTAAATGTGATGACACAAACTAATTAATAAAGTTGATTCTTCATGTCACGCCACCATCTCCACCTAGAAACCAATTCAAGTCCATCACACATGCTTGATTTCAAAATTTAGAACATACTTACAAATGTACACTAGAGCGGCTGAACGAGTAATTACCAGTAGAAATCCCAACGCCGTCGAGCTTTAGTCATCCGGTTTTGTCCAAAGAGGTAGTTTGGTTCAGAATTTCTAGTGTTTCTGAATGTGCAACACCCGACCGTGTATATTCCGATGAGTAAAACTATCATGAAGATGTTGAGGACTGAGAGTTTGTGCCAGTCAACCTTGATGTTTTCAAGAACTCCCGCCTTGCATGAATCGCAGTCGTAACATAAGATGTCTTGGGCATTGTTCCATTTGTAGCAATCTGGGTCTTGAGGTGCCACGGTTGCTGGGTCATAGTTACATGCTGTTGGTGGCTTGCAACATCCGGACTGTAGCAAAAAATTCACAACTATCAGTTTTTTCCGCATTTTTTGAACATATAACGGTTTTAGTATTTAAGGTTGCACTTCTAGCCAGCATATGAAGTGTGCAAAAAATTACCTGAATCGGAGACATATTTCTTCGTTGATAATCATACGGAGTCCAAAACTGGATCTTAGCGCATGTGTTTGAGCCAATGATGCAGCTCTTGACGATCAACCAGTACTTAGGATCTTTAATCCTGTCCCTCAACCATGGAGAGTATTTTTCAAGTCTGTACTCCTTGTAAAGCCTTCCGGAGATTTCAACACCGCCGCCTTTGCTAGAAACTATTAGGCCAAACGCGGTGAATATCATCAGACCACCGATCAGAAACAACAAAATGACCAAATATAGCCAAAGTGCCCACCCAACATGGAAACACGCGCCGATGAATCCTGCAAGAGATATTACTAGTACCCCAAAACCAAGAATGAGAAGTGGTGTTTGGAGGAAGCTTTCACATGTTGTAGTGTTCCTGGCCATCCATAACCCTGCACCAATTATGGGAATGGAAGCTAAGAGTGTGATGAGGTTTGTGATACCGATCAGGGTATTGCCAAACCTGTGCAATATTTTGAGATCTCATGTTTTGAAGTGTCTTTTGGTATCTGAGGTTGTAAGTGTGTGTCTGTGTGCGCGTAAGGCGGTAGTGGTATATATGTGTGATAACTTAGCTTTATTGATCTTTTGATTCGGCTTTAAGTTACTTTTGTTCTTTGTTTTTCATATGCAGAGATTAATGAGATGTGAATTCTACTTTTGGATTCCTTAATCAGCTAAACATCCCATGGAATGGCTAGAATAATCTAGAGGACTTGATTCTACGATATATGAAAACTTAAGTAGTTTCATAAACCTAGCATTTAGGAGAACAAGATGTTAGATCTAAAATCACATTCAACTGAAACTTTTTAAGATCTTAATCCTAGTACATATTCATAAATTAGTAATAACAAAAGTATAAACACGTAGGATAAAGTTCATGTGCGGCCCATCCATTTTTTTGAGCCAACTGCACACTAACACGTAAGTGCATAAATGCAAAGAAAGACAAAAGTGCAAAAAAGGACAAGTGCATCTATGTACTAAACAACAAAATTTATAAAGTGCAGTTTGAACCATTGGATCAAAATGATTGAACGGTAATGGATCTCAAAGTTCGTAAATGTAAGAGTGGCCGCAAACGATCCCAACTCTAAACACGTACATCTGAGTCCATGTTATCATATTAAAACTTACTTGACGAAAGTTGGTCTTCCAATCTACTCGTACAATCTTTGTGTCAAATACTTTGAAAGTAAGTAATTGAGATCCGGTTACGTTAGATTGGGACTCTACCCCATATTGATACGTAATCAGTGATTATGTGTGAGAAAAGTCAAGACTCATCCTCTAAAGGGAATGGGATCATATGCTGCCTACAACACTTTATATCAATTAACGAAGTGACTTGAACTAAAGAATATCAAAACTACGTAGTTATATAAAGAGTTCAAATCTTTTTGGATTTGGACTTTACTAAAATAACATCGTTATGAGTTATAATGAAACAAAAACTACGTGATTTTAAGATTGTATTTGAAAATTGGCTGAATTTGGCTGTACGGTGAACAAGATCCAAGTCCCCTCTCATACTCATGTACTGATCCCAGGATTCATGTATTTAAATGATATGTAATGTACATTTTGAATGTTTACATAGTGACCCTAAGGAAATGGTTCAAAATGACGTATATGTTTTCGTACTAGCGTAAGACATCATCTCAACCTTTAATTTTCATTAGTTCAAGTTTTAACTAAAAATAACTGTCAAATCTAACAATTCGTGTATTTCTCAACTTAACCGTCCATTTTAATCAAAACACATCTATAATCTCAACTGTCAAATCAAATTAATGATTGAGATTTATCATTCCGTCTCAAAAATATTTGATGTTTTCTTAGAACTTAACCCGTGATCCTAAATATTAAAATGATATAAATTATTCTAATACAACATTGATTAAGAAGGGTAAACTCAAAATAACTAACATGTTTACTTGTTTTCGTTTCGAAGTTTATTGGAAATTGATGAAAAAGGAAAGCATGGGTTTTTTGCATTGCAATTTTCCGTGCCAAATTTTTTTATTCAATCAGTCAACTCCAAAAATCAAGGTTATTATTATTATTTGACTACAAGTAAATTATCTGTCTATCTCATCGTTACTTTTTGTTAATATCTCATTTATAATTGCTAACATTAAACTATAAGAGTGAATCCATATTATTTTGTGAATGTTCATCAGTAATTACATCAGAAACTAAAACTATTTGGTCCAACTTGAACAGTTACAAAAATGTCACGGATTTTTTATCAGAATCATCAATCCAGCAACAATAACTGTGCAGACCCTTAAACACTAAATCCTCGTAGACACACACTGTTGCCCGTGTACACTAAAAATAGAACATGCCTAATGTCCTTAAATTAGCTATGAGAAGAGGTGACACCATAACATTCTTCTCCTCCTGATTTCATTTTTCATCTTCTTCCTGCCATTTGATCCTCGTTTCTTATCCACTCCTCATGGTAGATATCATCTAGACCCGAACAAGAAAAAACTTGATGCGATTCGTAGGTATGTTAATAATAATAATAATGAAATTTCATATGCATTTGCGGGTAATCGACAAGTTTGTATCTTTTCTCCTCGGCGTTACGGCGAACATTTTTTGTCTTTTGATTATCAAATGTGTGTTCTTTTTATTTACATTTAATCAGGAATGGGGAGGAGAAAGGGATGGTTCTCTGCAGTCAAGAAAGCATTGGTCTCACAACATGATGAACATGAGGTTAATATTATTAGAGTGAGCAGCTGAGCATCGAAGCTCATATCAGCGGAATGCTCTGTTGCAGGTTACTGGCGTGTTAGTCTAATTTGAATTAAAGAGGATGACTAAAGTGATGTCGTTTATTGTTTAAGTAGAATAGCAAAACACAGCGTTTAGGTTCTTGTATAAATACACTGTTCTGTACAGAGAAGTAAATAAGAAAATAGTTTTGTTTTCGTTAAAAGATTCCAAGAGCTCTCGAATTGGGATTAGGTCAAGAACTCGATTCCGACTCGCCTGATCGGAGCTCCGGTGAGTCTTTTCTTCATGGTATCAGAGCCGCACCGTTAAACTGGTGAGCCGTTTCAATCGATCTTGAAGTCATTTTTCAGTTTTTGTACAATTTGTGTGAAAATCTGAATCTATGGCAAATGTTGCTGAATCGAATTCAAGTGGTGGCTTTACTGGTAGTGGTCCGAGTGCTATTGTAGATCCGTATTATGTTCATACTGGTGATGTGCATACCGGTGTGTCAATTGTCAAGAAAGTGTTGACAGGAAGGGAAAACTATGTGTCTTGGAGGAAGGCTATGGAGATTGCTTTATCAGCCAGGTCACAGCTTGGATTCATTAGAGGAGAATATCCAAGACCTGATAATCCTGCAATGTTGGTTCGTTGGCAGCGCTGCAATGACATTGTGATGTCGTGGTTGATATGTTCCGTGTCTGAAAGTGTTGGAGAGCAGATCATGCGTGCAAAAGATGTTATGACTGCTTGGAAGATACTCAAAATAAGGTACGCTGGTACTAATGTTGCAAGAAAGTCAGCTTTGCAAACAGAATTGAGCAACTGTATGCAAGGTGAATTGGATATTTCGAGTTATTTTGATAAACTCAACAAATATTGGGAAGAGTTGGACTCAATTAAGAAGGTTAGGCCATGTATGGAAACCGGTATTTGTAAATGCTGCTTAGAAACTGAAGAAGAAATTCAAGAAGACAGAGTGGTAACTTTCTTGCTCGGTTTAAATGATGCTTATGCTGTTATAAGGTCAAATATATTTGCGATGAAACAAGTACCTAGCATAGATGTGGTATATGATATGGTGTCTCAGGAGGAATCTCAGCGAAAGGTGAAGAGAGGAAATCAGTTTGAAACTTCAGCTCTTTACAGTGGTACAAATAATCAAAGTAACAATGGACGAAACAACAGTGGAGAGAAAGACAAGTCAAAATTGGTTTGTTCTAATTGCAAGATGACTGGGCATTTGAAAGAGAACTGTTACAAGCTGATTGGGTATCCCCCTGGCTATAGAAACAACAAGAATGGAAATAAACAGAAATCTGGATCAGGAAACAAACTCTCTGCTAATAATGTTAGTACTGTTACTAATGATTCTTCTGATGATGGAAAGGCAGGTACACAGTTTACAAATGAGCAAGTGAGTCAGCTGTTAGCTCTACTGAAGAATGGAAATAAAGAGCATTCATCTACTCAGTTTCAAATGGCAGGTACCATTTATTCATGTGCAACTGTGTTTGATCATGAGAACTGGATAATTGACAGTGGGGCGACGTCTCATTTTACTCACAATGCAGAACTGTTAGATAACATAAGTGAATTGAAAACTGAATGTAGTGTCAAGCTACCAAATGGAAGTATCTTGCAAGTTAAGCGCAGTGGCAGTTGTCGGTTAAACAATGATGTAATTTTGTTGGATGTTTTGCTGGTGCCTGAGTTTAAAGTTAATTTGATTTCAGTGAGTAAACTCATGGATGACAATAGTTGTTTGGTGACATTTACTAAGAAGGCTTGCATTGTACAGGACCATTCTCGCCGGATTCTTCTAGAGACTGGTGAATCAAAAGATGGTCTTTTCAGCCTCAAGAAGAAATTACAAGTTTGTAGTTTTGCATCTAAAACTTCTGATAATACCTTAGAATTGTGGCATAGCAGATTGGGGCATGCTTCGTTTGATACAATCAATTTGCTGTTGAAATCTTTGAATAAAGCTGTGAACTTGCAACATCGTAATCTTGATTGTCTAATTTGTCCATTGGCTAAACAGTCAAGGTTGCCTTTTCCCTCTAGTAATCATGTTTCAAATGCAGTTTTTGATTTAGTCCATGGGGACGTTTGGGGACCTTATAATGAGGAAACTATGTCTGGTGCGAGGTATTTCTTGACATTAGTGGATGATTTTTCTAGAATAACCTGGACGTATTTGATGAAGAACAAGTCTGAGACTGCTGATTGTGTTAAAGCTTTCTTAAAAATGGCTGACACACAATTCAGTAAAAAGGTGAAGGTTCTTCGTACAGATAATGGTGGGGAATTTTTCAGTACATGTTTGACAGATTACCTTGCATCTGTTGGTTGTCTTCACCAAAGTACTTGTCCTTACACTCCGCAACAGAATGGTACGGTTGAGCGGAAACACAGGCACTTGTTGGAAGTTGCTAGAGCAATTATGTTCAAGTCACATCTTCCGAAAATATTTTGGGGTGAAAGTATATTGACTGCAACATATATAATAAATCGCTTACCTACTACTGTTCTTCATGGGAAGTCTCCTTGGGAGGTATTTTTTCAACAACCTCCATTTATCGATCATATAAAAGTGTTTGGATGTCTGTGTTTTGTGAATACATTGCCCCATACACGTGATAAATTTGATCCGAGAGCTTCACCTGGAGTATTTCTTGGATATCCTGCTGGGAAAAAGGGTTATCAAGTATATTTGCTGCATTCAAGAAAAATGGTGGTGAGCAGGAATGTTAGTTTTTATGAGCATATATTTCTGTTTCAAGAATTAAATAAGTCTGGTGATTCTACATCTGCAGCTGGAACTTTTATGCCAATTCCTCCTGTGTATACTGGTGATTTGGGTTTTTCAGACAACGATATTGTTAATCTGAATTCTTCTGCAGAACCTGATATGTCTACTCAAAATATTGTTGATGTTCAGAATATGCCAGAAGATCAGAATGCTGCTCAGGATACATATGATGTTCAGAATACAGCTGATGATCAAAATATTTCTGTTCAGGGTGGTTCTTCAACTCAGATTGTTTCTACACCAGAAATTATTCCAGTAACACCTGTCTCAGATAATTTGAATCATGATACAACAGCTGAATCAACTCGGAGATCTTCTCGTCAGATTCAACAACCTGTATGGAAAAAGGATTATGTTTGTAACACCAGTTTTAAATCCCCTCATGGTATTGATAAAGTTGTTTGTTATACAAAATGTTCCACTGCTCATCAGCAGTATGCCATAATAGGCCATATTCCACGCCACCACCCTTATATTGTAATATTACATTCGACCACCTGTATAACATTTGACTTTCCCAAACAACCACCCATCACTGTTCCGTCAAATTTTCCGTTAAATATATTAAATTTTCAATATAATAATAGTATTTTTATTACAATACACCACCTCTATAATAAATATGCGTCCACTTCACCACCTTTATAATCAATTTGGTTTCCATTTAACCACCTCTCCGTTAACTGCCGTTAACTGAGGTGGTTCTTTGGAAACGTTAGTAATTATAAAGGTGGTCGAATGTAATATTACAATATCAGGGTGGTGGCGTGGAATACGGCCTATTATACAGATGGTCATCTGTAATTAACCCTTACAGATTTCTACAGCTAAGGAACCAAAGTCATTCAAGCAGGCTAGTACAGACCCTCTTTGGATGGATGCAATGAGAAAGGAGATAGATGCTTTGGAATCAAATAACACCTGGATTGTCACAGATTTGCCAGCAGATAAGACCCTAGTTGATTGTAAATGGGTTTACAAAGTAAAATTCAAGTCTGATGGCAGCATAGAGAGGTATAAAGCCAGGTTAGTAGCTCGGGGATTCACGCAAATTGAAGGTCTTGATTATCACGAGACTTTTGCACCAGTGGCAAAGATGACCACTGTCCGATGTCTTCTGGCTGTTGCTGCTGTAAAAGGATGGCCATTATTCCAGTTAGACGTAAATAATGCGTTTCTCCATGGAGTTTTAGATGAAGAGGTGTATATGAAGCTTCCGCCAGGCTTTTATCAGTCACACAGAAATCAAGGAAAAGTGTGTAAGCTGATTAAGAGTATATATGGTCTGAAGCAGGCTTCGCGCCAATGGTTTGCGCAATTCAGTGATGCTTTGGGACAGTTTGGTTTTGAGAGAAGCATGAATGATTATTCATTGTTCACTCTATCTCGTGGAAATGATTTTCTGATCTTGTTAGTTTACGTGGATGACGTTATTTTGACGGGTACTTCTACTGTTTTGATTACTGAAGTC
The DNA here is from genome assembly GCA_006409495.1 of Sedum album. NCBI lineage: Eukaryota > Viridiplantae > Streptophyta > Magnoliopsida > Saxifragales > Crassulaceae > Sedum > Sedum album. The sequence goes on from QZGG01000480.1 coordinate 94,496, forward strand.
AAAGAGTTCATTCACAATCGTTTTCGCATCAAAGACCTGGGATCTCTTAAATATTTTCTAGGGCTGGAGGTTGCGAGGTCTTCAGAAGGTATTTTCTTAAATCAAGGGAAGTACGCTTTGGAGTTATTAGATGATACAGGCTTTATTGAATGCAAGCCAGCTAGAAGTCCCATGGTACAAAAGCATGCGCTGAGTTTATCACAGGCCAAACCTTTATCAGATGCGCTACATTATAGGAAACTTGTCGGGAAGCTGATTTACCTAACAATCACTCGACCGGATTTATCTTATCCTGTGCACATTTTGAGTCAATTCATGAACTCTCCTACTGAGGACCATTTGAAAGCTGTTCATCGAGTTTTGAGATACATAAAGTCTGCCCCCGCGCAAGGCTTGTTCTTCCCTGCTGTTTCTGATCTTCAGTTGAAAGCTTTTTGTGACGCTGATTGGGCAGCGTGCCCGATAACCAGACGATCAATTTCTGGTTTCTGTATTTTACTTGGTCCTTCGGTTATTTCTTGGAAATCTAAAAAGCAGCACGTTGTCTCCAGATCTTCTGCAGAGTCAGAGTATCGATCCATGGCTGCAACTTGTTGTGAATTAGTCTGGTTGGCTCGATTGTTAGCAGATATGAGGATTTTAGTAACTATGCCAATTCCCGTGTTTCATGAGCGAACGAAGCACCTTGAATTGGATTGTCATTTGGTTCGAGCTCAGTCAGGCTTTGTTTCTCCGACACATGTTCATACTTCTGACCAGCCGGCCGATCTCTTACCAAACCATTAGCTCGTGAGCAGCTGTGGCATCTCAGCTCCAAGCTGGGAGTTTCGAACTTTCTTCACTCCGCAGCTTGAGGGGGGGTATTAGAGTGAGCAGCTGAGCATCGAAGCTCATATCAGCGGAATGCTATGTTGCAGGTTACTGGCGTGTTAGTCTAATTTGAATTAAAGAGGATGACTAAAGTGATGTCGTTTATTGTTTAAGTAGAATAGCAAAACACAGCGTTTAGGTTCTTGTATAAATACACTGTTCTGTACAGAGAAGTAAATAAGAAAATAGTTTTGTTTTCGTTAAAAGATTCCAAGAGCTCTCGAATTGGGATTAGGTCAAGAACTCGATTCCGACTCGCCTGATCGGAGCTCCGGTGAGTCTTTTCTTCAAATATAAATATATAAGCTCTAATTATCTGATCTGCGTTCTACTTGTTTGATTGTTACTCATGACTTATAATTGTTTTCTGTTATCAGAAGTACCGAAAACCTAAGAAAAAGTGGTTTGCCAAGCACCAACGACGAGACCCGAGTTTTGTGTCCGGGGAAATTGAGTCAGTTTCAAAGAATTTGCATACCATTAAAGAGCCAGATATGTCTACACCTTGGACTTCTCCTTGGTGTTTACTAGAAGAACCGTATGCACCTCCTGTTATTGAGCAAATGAAGATGAGCGGAGCTAGAAGCAACGATAACGATCTTGCGCATTCTGCAGATCGTGCATCAGAAAGGGCGGCAGAGAACACATTGGTACTTGCTCAAACTACGAAAGATGTTGTTAGGCTTGCAAATTTAGCACGCTTTGGTGGGATGTCAGTGGAGGAAGTTGCAGCTATAAAGATCCAAACAGTGTTTCGAGGACGCAGGGTACTTAAATCGCTAACTGTGTGCGTGTGTGTGATGGATTTACTTGACATTGAGTGTGCTTTGGTGTGTGATACAGGCAAAGAGGGCGCTTAGAGCATTAAGAGGACTAGTGAGGCTCAAATCATTAGTACAAGGAGCTTCTATCAAACGTCAAACTGCATCAACTCTGCATTGCATGCAAACGCTGTATCGTTTGCAGTCCCTCATTCGAGCAAGGAGAATCAGAATGTCGGAAGAAAATCACGCCCTTCAGAGACAGCTCCAGATGAAGCATGAAAAAGAAATGGAGAAAATTAAGCTTACTGTAAGGACTTTCTTTTCTCATTAGCCTATGACTCCAACATGTTGGCCTTGTAACTTCAGTTTCAATCTTAGTATATGGGATTTAAATGTCATTGTGCAGATTGAGGATTGGAATGGTAGCACTAAATCTAAGGAGAAACTCGAAGAGAGTCTGCGTTATAGACAAGAGGCTGCGATGAGAAGAGAGCGCGCACTCGCATATGCGCATACAACACGGGTAATTTGCCTGTTCAATGGATGGATGATGCTCCACATTAAGTCGAATTTGTCTAAATGTTTCAGTTTTGATATTTGATGACAGCAAAAAATGAAGTATGCTTCAAAAACTCATACCCCAAGTTTGATGGATGAAATCAACCCTCATTGGGGATGGAGTTGGTTGGAAAGATGGATGGCTACCCGTCCATGGGAGACCAGCATTGAATCAGAAAATCATGGAGGTACATCGGTCTTATCGGTTGCGGAGATAAGCAAAGCTTACTATGCTCATCGTGAACGATACCCCGAAGACTCCAACAAGCCTCTCCCAATCCCTCAAAGAAAAAGTTGCATTTCAACTCGCCACACGCCATCATTTTTCAGCCTCCAAAGCACCCTCAACCACATCCACTACCTTAAAATCTTCAAACATGAAGGACTCGAAGAGCACCGGTGGAGTTGTGTCAGGTAAAAAGAGGCAGAGCATAGCAAGCAGAGGCAAGAAAAGTCTTCCTAGTACACAATCAGCAAGAAGCTCAACAACGCCAAAAGTAACCCAAAAGGCCACCAAGTCTAGACTACAAAAATCATCAAGTGTGGAAAAGAGCTCAGTGGTTAAGAAGCAGTAACCATCTTCGCCTTCTCCAACTACATCAAAAGTCAGAAGGCATTCGGGGCCTCCGAGTGTCGATTCATCTTCTGTCAACAACATGAAAATGAAGTCTTGTGTGGAAAATACGACAATGGCAAAAGTAGAGTAGTCAGGCAGGAACAAGAAATAACGTTGTTTGATTTAAGTGAGAAACATGTGGGCTGGATTTAAATTTTGTGCCAATGATTCATTTCATTTCTTCAAAGTCAACCAACAAAGCCATCAGTATTTTTAAAAAAAATTCTTTAGTAGAAGCCGACGAACGAAATTTGAATCCCTATTGAGTTCTGTTTTAGAATATGATTCAGGTTTGAATTATCTTGGAAATTTATTATATTTAAGGAATTATTTTTTGTTGTTGTTAGTTATGGTGGTAGTCAAATTGTAGCACAATTATTTTGCTTGCAATTTACAATCGGCAGAACAATTGTCTGGACTCTGGAAGTATTTTTAGTCCAAAAATGATTTGAGGGGGAAATATCTTCTTTTATGTCTCAATAAAACAATAGGATTAATTGCCAATAAACATCCATAAAACATGTCTTTTCATTGGATATATCCATAAAAATATTTTTTCCCGAACCACCCTTCCGTTATACCTATTTTGTCGCAAATCACTAGTTTATTAATAGTAGTTTTTCCGTTAAAAGCGAGTATGCGTGTCATTCACACGCTTTAATGGATGGTTCATGGAAAAAATTATAAATGCCTTTAGAAATTAAAAAAGATGTAAGCCCAGAAAGCGGTGGCAGAGTGGGCGGACATGAGGACAAGACCAAACAATGAGAATCCCTGCTAAACACTTTAAAAGTGAATTTTTTTAATTTGATCGAGTCTGTCACGCTGTGATGATGCACTCGATTGGCGTGGTTTCCCCTTCCAAAAAATATGTGAAAGTAAAAGTTTATTTATGAATAAAATTAAAAACAATGTATTATAAAGCACATGAATGGCATGTGCTAACGATTGGAGGTTTGTGGAAATAGATATAATGGAAGGGTGATTCTTGGAGAAAATTAAATTTATTAGTGTTTTCAGAGATAAAACGTGTTTAGTAGATGTTTTGGGAAAATTAACCCAAAACAATATCCCGCACAAGGAGTAGCGGCCTAGTGGTCATCCCCCCGGTCTCTGATCTCATAAATTGGTGATTCAAGCCCTCCCATTGCATCTCCGCTTTGAGTTTGGGGCTTATCTAGTCGTTGAGCGACGTAAAAATAAATATTTAAAAAATCCCATTTTTGGCCAAAATATTATGTTCACAATTCTCAAATAATCTATGTGTTAAGACAATACGTGCAAAAGCTCAATTTATAAGGCTTTGTAGGGTTCAAATATAGATACATATGAGACACTAGTATTTTTAGAAGACATACATAGATAGGAGTTTATTCATGTGAATCTATCTTTTTTGTTAGATTCGTAAATCTCATTGCATCCGTTGATTACATTTTACCAATGCATGAAATTATGGCAACCCATAATGAGACATCTGAGTTGCTTATGTTTTGCAGATGACATTGCACATAACATATGCAATGTCGTGGTGCAATCTCAATCATTGATGAAATTAATGCAATCAACGGGTGTAAAATGAGGTTCACGAGTCCGCCAAAAAATGGATCCGCATGAGCAAACCTCTACATAGATATCCAACATTTATATAGAGGTTCGCTCATGTGGAACCATTTTTTGGTGGACTCGTGAACCTCACTTTGCATTCATCGATTGCAATTCATCAATTACTAAGTTGCATCGAGTTATTACACATGTCATGTGACTCACATGTTTCATTAATATGTTGGCACAATCTCGTTCATTGATAAAATGCAGCAACAGATGTAAAGTGAAATTCTCGAGTCCACCAAAAAGATGGATCCACTTTTTTTTGATAAGTGGCAGTTAATGCCGAAAATTGGTACATGAGACAAGGGTTTAAAGGTGGGAATAAATCAAACCACCTCGGACTAACAATACATGACAAAGTAGCCCAGTTGACATTTCTCTAAATCAGCACCAAATACATCCTCATTCTCTAGCCGCTTCTCAATTATGGATCCTGAGGTAACAACGATCGACCATGACAATAACATCGAAGATTAAAATTGAAATCATTGACCTGATGACAGAAGGCAGATCATTATTTATAAAATCAAACTTTCTATGCAATGGTTGGTCCATCTCACCATCCCAAACTCCAAACTCATGCATGTTTGCCATTTATTCCGAAGCTCCACTCCAAACCCACGCATGCATGCCATTTGTTCCGAAGCTTAACTCCAAGCCCATGCATGCATGCCTTTTGTTCCGAAGCTTAACTCCAAGCCCATGCATGTATGATATTTGTAGGTTGGAACAATGCATGTTTAACACATCTATTTTTTCAAACCAAGCCAATGCATGTGCTCCATGTATGATGAGTGGTGCATGCATCACATGTGCCTTTCCTCAATCAAAGAATGAGTTCCTCCACCGCCGTGAACCCCATGAGGAGCATGAAGTGAGGCAAGTCTTGCTTCGAAAAAACATTTAAAGAAAAACATACAAGAATTCTAGAATGAAAAATTGAAAATTTTACAACATCACTCATAGATCTTATTGAAAATACGAAAAATGAAAACTAGGTTATTCTATTAGTTACAATGGGCGGAGGAAGACAAACCACCTCCTCGGAAGGAGGTGGTCATCAACCCCACCCCACCGGAGTTAAGAATATGTAAAAAACTTTGGAGAGAGAAATGTAGAGAGAAGGCGGAGGTTTTTAGAGAATCACAGGATAATTTAAAAAAGATGGATCCACTTGAATAAATCTTTACTTATATTTTGTGGGACGTTTTGATCGATGAGAACATTTTTCCTTTTGCTATGCCTAATGTTGTACTTGATTCTTCTCATCTCACCTTTCCAGTAACACTACAAGAAAACTGTGCATTGTCAACGATAATTTCCGTTACTTTTGAGCTATATCTGTTGGAAAAATCTTGAAAACCAACAGATATATCTGTTGGAAAGCCGTTGGTTATAGTGGCGCAGGTTTTATCAATTCCGTTGATTTTTATGATATTTTCAACGGAAATTCTGTTAGTTATTTATATTTAAAATACACAATAAATATTATTAAAACCAACAAATAATCTGTATGTATTAACTTCGTAGATAAAGCATATAAAAGTTACAATTACCATAATACCCTTTTACTGTATTTTCATTAATTTTAAATAATAATTATATAAGATATTCAAATGATTATAAATATAATATTAGGAATTATTATTTCAATAAGAATTTAAAAAAATGATTCAATTAAGATTTAAAGAGAAACTCAAGTTTCTTATTCATTATTAAAGAATATAGATTCTTCTATTAGAATGTACTATACACCGGTGTCCGTAATCTGAGACTTAAAAGAAGAAATATCAGAACTTAAAAATTTATTGTATCTGGAAATGTACAAGCATATCACGGCAAAAGTCAACTAATCAGCATGTTTGTTGCTCAATCATCACTCTATCTTCCTCTGAACTTCAATTTGATTCCTTTTAAATGTTGCAACATTCTTTATCCAACACTCAATATGCTCAACAAAGCTTCATAATTATCTTGCTCTTTTGATGTTTGTTGCCAGTCATCTGGAATTATTGATCCTGCATAATTTAATCAGCAGATTAATTATGTATGAAAGTGAAATGTATACAAACAATCATGAACCAACATTTAGATACAATCTAGCAAGTAGGATCCGAGTAATATCAAAGTGCATAGAAGATGAATGCTAAGCAAAAACCACAAGAAAAAAGCTTTTAGGTATATGTTAAGCCAAACTCTCAAACAATGGTGACATAAATAGTCCCCAAAACTTGCAATCAACAAGCATTTGTGCAGGGCAGCGCAACATTTCAAAATATATGAAGCAAAATGAGAACACAAAAACAGGTGAGGTATCAAACCTGTTTAAATTCATGATACTTTGAACCTAATGGCTGTCAAAAAAATTGTTTTACGAGAGGTGTCAGATGCAAATACCAGTATGAGAAGGAAGCTAAGGTTAAAGAAAATTTAAAATGTATGAACATTAATAGTTTATATGAGACGGAAATGAAAGAATGCTTACATTATTGTACAACAAATATTTTATCAGATTCATAATGAGACTGGGGAACAAACCTGGAGATGGTCTGATGGGATCGAGAGGAAGTAGGTGTAGCCGCATAATCGGAGTGATTTCAGACATTTTATTCTGATATCAAAAAACAGGTAGCTAAATGTAAGTGCAAAACATCATCACCAAACAAAATACATCAAATATAAAGCATACATTCACTTAGAACATAAACAGTTGACTAATATGCTTGTATTGCCTAGATACAACAACTTAATCAATCTCACCATTAATTTGATGATAAATCCATGTAAAAGAAGACGAGTAGAAAAACAGCTGTAAAATTGAAAGTTAAATAGAAGACGAGCTGGACATCACCGGCGCACACCTCGTATTTGACTGACAAACTATCGGTTAGCGATTAGAGAAGGAGAAGACTCAATTGAACTATCGCAGAGGAATATGAAGACATGGATATGTCAGATGTGCAATACCTTGTGAGATACAGTGTTCAACAACTGCAGTTTCAGTTCCATTGGTTTCCGATTGTGATTTTCAGATCTGGTTTTCAGAAGAAACTGATAAGATTTTAACTGGCCCTAGAATTTTGAAGATATACGGTTAATTGATTTAGATAAAAATTATTAGTTAATAAAAATTCTAAAAAAGTATTAAACTCCAAAATATTTAACCAATGCCGGTTCCATTGTTAAAAAAATTATAAACGAATTAAAAGATCCACATATATATTCCAAATCAATTTTTTATTTTTATTAGTAAAGCTAGCATCACACCGAGCACTACTTTGATTATACAAAAATCAACTTGAAGATTAATTAACAGTACCGATGGGTTTATTTCTTAGGCGATATTTGCTGATTAAATAATAAATAATATTTTACTTTTTGTACCTACAGATTTTTGTTGACAATAAACATAACAATTGCAACAAATTTATTTCCTATGCAAGATTTGTTGATTATATAATATAAAAAATCAACGTATTTTTTTCCTACCAAATTTCGTAGGTAACAAACAAAACATTTATTACAGATTTATTTCCCACAAATTTCTATTGACATTATAATTATTATCAACACTTGTAATACCGTTGATTTTAAACTGTTGATTTTGAATGAATTTCTTGTAGTGTAATGTTTCCTACTATGAACCATTTACCAGATATAATTAGTCACTATCCATCAAGCGTGCTACCACTGGAGTCAATCCGGGTTCGATTCCTAATGGTGGCAAGACATGAGTTCTGCGGGATAGAGCAGAGAGGAATAATATAATTAGTTTGAGAATGAGGATTTTCTCTTCCTAGACCATTTTAAAAAAATTAAAGAAAAGTCACTAATCTCCTTTAATGATTTTGCTGATTGTCTGTTCCCCTACGGCTCGTTCTTACCAAGATACCAACGACACAATCAGATACAGTCCAAAATGACAAGCTTTTATGGCCGTTTAAAATCATCTTCTCCAAGGTACTATGGGCTAGTCCAATGGTCATTAAGGTTGGATTATAAATCGCACGTCATGGTTCCTAATGGGTGATAAAGCAGTGGAGTTTTAGCATCAACAACAACACAATCAAATACAAACCAAGTTACCATGAGCTAGTTCAGCGGTCGTGGAGGTTGTATTATAAACCACACGTCATGGATTCATGATGGGTGCAATAGCAGTGAAATTTTAGCAATGTGAGTTTAAAAAAAAGAAGAATAAAAAGCTCTAGATGATTTTTCATCAGTGAATTTGTTCTTGGCCCTAATTGGATTTTATGGAGAAGCAGCCTATTAGATCCAAGTCCAGCATTGAAGCTAGTAGCCGTCAATCATGTGATGCGATAATCTAGAAGCTACTTATTTGAAGTCAAAACTTATTTTTCATGTTCTTACATAGCACATAGAAATTGACTTAAAAGTTTGTGCGGCTTAGTCGATCCTGAAATAGAGTCATAGTCCAAAATAAATAAAAATTATCTTGTAGAGGAAATTGTAACAACAGACAAATTCCTCCTATACAAGAAAATGTAGACAGAAAATCATTATCAAAGCAGTAATCATATTTTTCTAACTGACAGAGCTGAAAAGCGGCCGTAGGAAATGATCCGGATGTTGGCTAAATGGATTGTAATAAGGAAAGTCACAGTCGACAACAAAAAAACAATAACCTAAGTTAAACGAAGGTGGATATGATATGCTTGAACTTTTGGTTAAGGATGCAGTAGTCCACAACAATAAGATAAAGAAATGAACTGAAGGTGGTTAGTGGGTTGTGGCAGATAGCTAGGGATAGAGGCACCATCACCTTTGAGAGGACCTAGTAAAAGAGATCTGAAATAGAAACCTAATTTTGATAGAGGGAGGTTCAATTACGATCCCCTCAAATTGATCTAACGGTTGCAGATCTGCACTTTATATTTTTGTCATGTTTTTATCGATTAGCTAAATGCATATATGCAAATGGAATGTGCATTTAGTTTAAGTCAAACGTGCAAATAGAAGTCAGTCAATTTGCACAAATGCAAGGGGTCGCAAAGGAATCGAACCCAATTTTAATATCATGATATGTCTAAAAGGATGAATAGTTGGCTTATTATCAAATGAAGAACTTTTTTTTATAAATAGTACACAACATAACACTACATTCTGCAAATAGATAATATGTACGTGTCAACTAAGTCACATTGAACGTGAGTACTCATGCGACATGGAAATGGCTGTCGCATAACATAGCTACAAACCAAATACAGGCGACACAATTCTGAGATTTCAACTCGGAGTGTTTCAGAATGCATGTTATATAGCAAATGAGAGTTATCGTGGTTATCTACACAAATGAAATAAGGTGGGTACATAACTACAAATAGCGGCCAACAAAGACCGTTGCAAAGGATCCTGATTAGGTTCAGCCAGTTGTTAAAAAGGGTTACTGACCTAGACTGACCTTTTAATTGAGTTGCAGGCTGCAATAAATCGCTCTAATGGAGGTGGTAGTGGCAGCATTTAGTCTTTGTAGTTGTAGTAGAGAGCACTGGTTGGTGGCTTCGACAATGACGAAGCTCCTGTATGTGTTGGAGCAGTCGGAACAAAGCATGAAGAGAATCCTGATGATGCTGCACTGGGCAGAAATTGCATGGAGGCAGTTGCGTTGCCAGCATGACTTAATGGGACTTGCACTGCCCAGTCAGGGAATCCTTGAGGAGGATTGTTTAGAACCATTCTCCTCTCCGGAGTTGGATTCTATTAAAACAGAACGAGAGTTACTCACATAATTATTACAAACACAAAAAGCCACACAAAACTCCGGAGAACAGAAAATCTCTATTTACCTTATTAAAAGAAAGGTGACCTGAACCAGAATGGTGCGCAAACTGCCACTCGGGTGGAGAAATTGTTGTATAGCCATGAGGAGGTTGTCTGTAGAGCACAGTGGAAGCAGCGCTATCGAACTACAGGAGAATCATTTAGTAAATTAAAATCATACAATTTACGCAATTGTCATAAGTAGATTTCCAGTTTAAGCACACAAACCATGTGCCTTTGTCCTCCATATTTTGTATATCCGGAAGATCCAGGGATGTGCATGAAATCACTTCCTATGTGGCAACCACTCTTAGACGTAGGAGTAACTGCAAGGCTCAGATCAAGAGTGCCGTCAATACCTGTTGAGAATCCAATTTATGCATTTTAGCACACAATAAAGTTAATTGATTTCAATAAAATCTGAAAAAGGTTCATTGTTCTTCAGTTTGATTAGAACATATATACAAACCTTTGTTGAATGTATCTGATGTTTGGCTACATCTACCGTAATTTCCGGCGTCAAAGTTGGCAATAGCTTCTCCTTCATTGTACCTGAGAGACTTATTGTCATTCACCTGTTCTAAAAAAATCTTTGCATATATGCGCCATTATGTATCATCAGCTAGCATATATTGTTATCGATGAAACATGTGTATGATTAAGAGGAAGACCTGGAAAATGCAACTTCTCGAACATATATTCCAGGATTGAAACTGCAAGTAAATTTCAACCTCTTAACCTCTAGACTACAAAACATATGGTTGATATAATGATTCTTATAAAATCGGTGAATAAGGCCCTACGCGAAGCCATGGGGCTCTGCTAGACTGCCCTCAGGTTGGCATACACATTTCATTCTACCCACAAACAACAAAAGTTTATCCAGTACTTTTGTTGTTGTCGCGGTTATTACCATAAATATGTAAAACAAGATACAATCAATAAATGTTCTTATAGTAAGCTCATGCTGACCTTTTAATTAGTGGTTGCCCCAGTCCGGCTTCAGACCGGCCATACTTCTGCAAAATAACACCTCTATATTTAGAGCTGCTTCTTGCAAACCCGGTACTCTGTCGACGAAGAACATGTACAAATTCCTCTTTACTCAACTCCGACATCTACACAACAATTTATTTAATATCAATACAATCATTAAAATCAATTAATAAAAAGCGCTTTTCTCAAAATATAGTTGATACCCTTTTCATATCTTGATCATAATCTTTCAGCTCAAAATTAATATCAGCATCCACTCCTCTAAACTTAATAGCTGCTCGATCATATGCCCTGGTTTTCAATCCAACACAAAAATCATCAAAACCATCCCAACACAACTTTCTATCAGTTTTACAAAACGGGTGTTAGGACTTGTTTTAGTACCTAGCTGCAGTATGTGCTGTGTCAAACCCACCTGCAATTACGAGATTTAAAAAAAAAACATCAGAAAACAAATAATTGTATTAAAAATGAGACATTAATAATTGTCTAGTCATACCTAAATACACTTGCTTCCCGCAATCCCTGCCAAATTAAATGCGTTATTTATTTATAGTTGTAAGAAAAACAAGAAAATACATTTAGCGACGAAGTTGATTCGTGGGTAATAATAGCTAGCTGGAAAACAGAGCTTCATAGAAATTACCAAATGTGAGATTCCCAGCGGCCAGTTCGCCGGTAGAACGTCACACCTCGGTAAGGTGAGCTTCTAGACCTCGGTCCACGGCGGCTCTTTTTTACAGCCGGTTTCAGCTGATGCTCAGACACCCGGTTGATAGAATCAGAAAATGAGAGATTCGGGACAATAGGGAAGAGACTCCTGGTATCTGGAACAGAGTGTAACTGATGTGTCGTGTTTAAGATGTCGAAGGAGAGAGTAGGGAGTGGTGTTATGGTGTTGTTGAAGTTTATGGGGGCTGAGTAATCTTCATTGACGATGATTGAGGAGCTTGAAGTGGCGGATTCGGTTTGGGTTTGGGATGGGAGATGTTCAGGGGATGATGTGAAGTCGTAGTCAATGTTGAGGTCCAACATCGATGGATGGATTGATTAATGAATCTCTGCCGATGAGGAGTGGGTTTCGGAAGAGGACGAGAGAGAGAGAATGGCGTGGAGAAGACTATTTGATGTGATGCTGACGATGATCAATGGAACATAAAATAAGTGAAATGTCATTACGTACCGATCATCGGTAATCCATTCGTCCAACAATTTTAATATTATTAAAAATAATAATCCTATTTTACATACTAATAAGAGGTAAAAGATTATAGGAGGACATGTATCTTTTAGTAAGAAGAAATGACATATGATCTCAGGGTTTCAAACGGTTGATTTTTATCAATCCAACGGTTGATATTGGTAATCGTCAATCACCAACCGCCCGTGTTTTTTACATATCCAACTACCCAATTAATTCAAAATCAACTTTAATCTCAACCGTCGAATTAATTAAATCAACGGCTAAGATTACGTCCTTATATCACACAATATTTATGTCTCTCTAAAATTCAACTCTTAATCAGAGAATTTTAAGTATATTGCTTAAATGGATTATTATGTTAATGATGGCTTTAGGTTACTCAAATTGATGTTAACAAAATAGTTTGAATTCCAGTGATGAGTAAAATGCGTTGCATTTTGTTTGAAGGAATGAAAGCATATTGCTGTATTGTTGTTATCTTCAGTAAAAACTTCATTTGATTGTGTGGTTTCCCTTAGCTCTCTAGACCCCATCTACAGATGTGCATGCCTTCATCCACACATGCATGTTTTAAATGAGATTTTATCACAAGATTCTTTATCTATAAGTTTTTATATATTCATTCTTTTCCTCCCAAAGAAAAAACAGATATTTATCGGACTATTTTTTCATATATTGACTATTTTTTCATATATCAACTTATAAATAGCGTTTTTAGGGTTTGGGTTTGACAAAAACCCTAACAATGGCCGCAATATGCCAATATAGTATACTCATTACTTACCAGTTACCAGAATTTGGGACAATGAAATACATAACGTTTCTATAAACGGGACTTTAATCACATTACCTGAAACAGCAAGAGAACGTAAATGCACAGTGTCCTGTATGCTGCCCTTATGCAGCTTTTAACAATCTGGCATGTGATGAGCTCCAATTATTAAAGTCATTTACACGTATGGTTTTCATTGTTCCACCTGTAAAATACTCCATGTACTTCTAAAACATTGACATAAACTGATCAACATATATTGCCATAGTATGGCTAGTGTAGAAGATGTTTGGCTAAGTTTCACCAAGTCTCCATAAGATTGTTATTTAGTGAGAAACATAACTAAATTTGGCTAACTTCAGGGATGATCTTGGCCGGGATGATATCCAAATTGACACAATCGAATAGATATGAAAACAACTAATCCGACATCACAACTAATAATCTTCGCTATGCTCAGTAATCTACCTGAGAATACTACGAAGAGGATTTTGTATGAAGCAGAAAAATATTATGCTACAGAATAAAAATATGCTTTATAAAAAATTATAAAGCTATAAACAAAAGTAGGTTCAATTAATTTTAACCTTCTCATTATGTCAAGTGAAGTAAATTATTTAACTTTTTTACAAAATAAATATGTTTGAACCATTTAAGTCTACATACTTTTGTTGATTTGTAATAATAAAACATATAAATTTTCTATACCATCGTTATGTTTTTTTACAAATCAAATTTTAACTAAACTATTAAACTAATCAAATGATTCTTCTTTTAAATTTTAACAAAATAATGTCTTTCTAAATACCATCCTCTAAATTTATAACTTCAGTGGAATGGTTTAATATTATGAAAACTTTTGTGATGCTAGTGCATGGAATAGTTGCATACTCCTAGTTGGTAATGTAGAATAATTATGATGCGGGAGATAATGAAACAAGTAGTCATCAAATGTAGACACTAGAGAATAGACATGACAAGGATAGTGGCATCTCGTGTCATGTCTTATCACACTATATAAAAAACACATCTACTTATTTGAGTAAAAATGTACCCCATGTAGTGCCTATACATTGTTCAGAAACATGGGAAACAATGGTTGTATTATGTCGAAGTCGTTCCAGCACAAATATGCTGTGAAAATGTAAGCGACCACAAGATGCATGGTTTATTCCATTATGTTAATGCCCTATACCTTTTTGTAGCCGGCAATTACACATAACTGTGCATCCACTTCCCCTCAAAGTATTTTTGGAAATGCCTCTCATGTTGCATTTTTTAAGCACCTGAGATTTATGCCACTTTCTTATATACTCGATCCATAGAGAAAATGCAATTTGGAATACGCCCAAAGTCATCCTCAGCATTACACAATGATCTAGTCATAGGGTTTTGTAGTAAATAATCACCTGCTAGATTACTGTTGACTCTACTGCTCTACACCAGTTCTAGGGGTGGGCAAAAACCGCACCACTTACAGAAACCGCCCGCATCACACCACAAATGTGGGTTCGGAAACCGCACCGCATTTTAATGGTGCGGTTGCGATTTTGGTTTTCAAGCGAACCGCATAATGTGGTGCGGTTGCGTAAACCGCGGTAAACCGCACCGCACCGCATTACTAGAAAAACATATAAATACATATAATTAAGTACATTTATTATAAATGATGAAGTTTGTATTGATTAATATGATGAATTAATTAGATAAACTAGAATTACATATGTTATTATCAATACTTCTTTCATATTTCATGGAAAATATAGTATGTGAATGTTTAAAATTACTTATTCTATAATTTTAATTGTGTTTTATGTGTATTTTATAAAAATTAATAGAAAGCGGTTTTCAAACCGCATCGCACCACACCGCACCGCATATGCGGGGAATCGCATTTTTGAGAAACCGCATAATATAGTGTGAATGTGGTTTCAAAAATAGACAAACCGTATAGTGCGGTGCGACTGTATTTTTACCCTCAACTCGTACCAAACCGCACCGCACCGCACCCCTAACCAGTTCCATGTGAAATATCCAAAAAAATCAACGAGCAAACAATAATTGTATTTTTATTTATGTGGTCTGAGTAAAAGAAGTGAAAGTGGGAAATCCACTACTAAATATTTATTGAATAAAAAAGTAAATAAATACAAAAAGATCCAGTTGTAAGGAGAGAGACTAGGGTTGGGGAAACCTTAATGCTTGGCAGTTTGGGGTTGTCGTGTCATGTCAACATGACCACTCAACAAAAATAGAAACATTATTCTAAGCATCAAAATGTCATCCAGGCACATGAGACTTGAGATTAAATATTGACCGTCCGATTACAAGAAAAGTTGACAAGATTGGGTATGATTGGTTGAGAAAAGGACAAGTTACTTGCATATAAATTGCAATTGGACGAGGACAAGGACAGCATTTAAAAATGGTATGATTCTCTTTGACTCCTACAACTTTGGTTAGTATCCAACGTTGTAATATTTCTTTTTACGGCAATCACGTTTTAGAAACGACACTCTCAATTACGGCTGACCATACTTAATCAAGCTAATCACTAACCTTAATCTTACTTTATTGCTATGATTAGATACTATGTCCTCCCTTATTATGATGGCTAATCATCATAATACAGTATTTTATGGTGTGGGTAATTTTCTATGTTTATTTTTTTATTGCAACTGATTGAACTGAACATTAACTATAAAAGTTGACATTTGAAATAAGTAACAACGAAATAAGTGTAAGTAACACCAAATCATTTATGTGGGACAAAGTACTATTCAATAATTAAATGTTGTGTTTGGAAACTCGTGAATATTAAGTATAGAATATTATAATAAAAAATGTGGAAGGTGATCAATAATGCAGAGAGAGAGAAGAGGAAACAGTTGTTGGTGTCGGTAAGGAATAATACGAGGTTTACATGAGTTTGGTATAACGTGGTTGATTTGCTTCCTTTCCTTTCTCAAATATTCTAATGTTTATTTTGTAGACGCATTTTTATTAGTATTATCTTTGGTTTATCATTTACCATGTATCCAGCGATCTGCTCTTGCTCTTGCTCTTGCTGTTGCTGTGACAGCACAAGCAATAATATTGAATTGAATTTATAAAAGTAACAAGCTAGCTAGCTGCACTGCAGAGAACAATTTGCAATCTAATGCATAGATTTGAACGTGCTACCAAGTACATGTAATTAATCTCAACTACAACTACAACTACTTGTTTGTTACTACTATTAATCTCAATTGGTGACGAGTTCTTACTGGTTTTAAGTTTTTTGTGGTCTAGAGACATTTTAGGTCGTATAGAGAGTGTAATATAAGAAGATACTGAAGCATAATAATTTGGGAAATAACAAATTTAATTTATTTGATAAGATGTGTGGGCCGGGGTGATGTAGAGGGTTGGGGGGACAAGATGTATTGGGCTTAGATTCGTGTCTTTTGATTAAACCTTTTTGTGAACAAATATGTTTGATGAAAAAAGATATGATAAACATGATGCTCGACAGCAGCAGCTATCTCAAAGCTCATTTGCTCACACAGGAAGTGACTTAAACATAAATAGATGAAGTTTCAAGTTAATACCAAAAACGTATAAACCTTATCCTTACATAGCAAGAGCGATTGAAATTAATATCCCCAACAAAATCCATAGCCATTCAGTCAACAACACAAGTAAACTTAAGGGGATACACTTCCTGCAGGAGAACCATTGTTGTAATTTCCATCCATTGGGCTGCGGCTTCTGCTTCTGTCCTCTAGTGGGGCAGGGCTACGGCTAAGGCTGCGGCTGCCTTCAGCAATCGGGCTCCTCACCTTAGGACTTAGGCTCCTGGCCCTTGGGCTGCCACTGTAGTCAGAGCCATCAGCATGCGCCCTATCCCTTGGAGACCCACTAATGCTTTTGCGTGGGCTCCTTTCATCAGGGGTAACACTGTGCTTTCTACCTTTAGATGGTGGTGGTGAACCTCTCAGCCGCTTTGGGCTGCGGCTATAACGGGGACTCCTTGACCTCCTACCTTCACGTTCCAGGCTCCTTTCTCTCTTTGGAGGGGTTCTTGAGCGGCTGACACAATATAATTTGTTAATTACCACAGTTTACAGATAATTCAACTGGCTTCGGCAAACAAAGTAAAATTGAATGCGAAATCTGACAGACAACAAACCTGTAACTGCGGCGACGACCATGACTCCGGCTATCATCTCTTCCACGGCGAGGAGAAGGTGAGCGAGAGTAGCTGCATCCAAATTAACAATGTAAAATACAGTGTATCAAAGGAAATTCAGACAAAATATACCTAGGTAGATAGGCTAAGTATTAAAACAAAAAAGATTGTATCCCCAAATTATTAATTGTAGACAATACCGAACATCCTTCGGACTATTCTTGCAGCTTCTCTCAATGTGACCTCTTTCCCCACAGCGGTAACACTTATTTTTCCAGTCTCCAGCTTTACAGTCGCGAGCCCAGTGACCATCGAGCCCACAATTAAAGCAGCGACCTGACCCAGGTGGAGGTCCTTTTCCAAGAAACTCACGAGAACCGCCAGGCCCTCGTGGAGTCTAAAAAATAATATCCCACATTAGCAACGAATAAAAGCCATGAAAACTTAAATGCACAGTGTACTATATTCATCAAGACAAATAAAATGCTTCCAGTGATTCAATTAAGCAAACTTACTCCTCTAGCAAACTCAACAACGATACGACTACCATCAACATCCCTCCCATCCAAATGGTATCTTGCATCATCAGCATCTCGGTGATCACTGAACTCCTGTTATAAAATATACAAAAACAGCAAATATATTTGTTTTGAACCATGAGAATCACAACCAACTTAAGACACAAATTTGTGAAGAAATAGATTAGGTTCATTGTAAAGAGAAGATTATGAAAGTACTTACAACAAAAGCGAAGTCACGCTTCATATCCACATCGCGCACTCTGCGTAAACGGGTTCCACAAACAATAAGGCCATCAGAAAAAAACTAGGGAAAGGCTGCAACTTGGCCTCTCACAGAAGAACTAAACACCACTTTGATATTTCTTTGGTTTCCACACAAACAGGCAATAACAATTGAGAAAGACTAGCCACCAAGTCCACCATGGGAACTTCTCACCAAAGGACTCCATGTTGGGTATTAGCCAACAAACCTTCAGCAATATCATTCAAGTACTCAATGACTCATGGAATACGAAATTATTTAGAATAAAATCCGACTTTACCCAATTTGGAATAAGCAAGTCTAATTCATGAACAGTGTGATATCCTGGCCTTTGAATATTAATACAAAAAATACAACATATCATTACATCCATCACCAAAATAACAACACAGAACTGAATCTGAATGGCGAACACTTACCTTCCATATCGACTAAAGATGCTCTCCAAATCACGAGTCCTGGTCCTTGAAGACAGGTGCCCCACATAGAGTCTTGTTGTTTCACGTCTGTCATCATACCTTGGCATGCTTGCTGAAATTCGTACCAAAATATCAGCTTTATCCAACAAAATTGCCAACAAGAGGGCACATCTTGAACCCGGAAACACAATTCAATAACAAGTCAAGTACATCATATCGGATTCTACCTACATCAAACGGCGACCAAAACGGATCCGGAAAACAGAATAGCTTCTCAATTGAGATTTTATTGTGCCAATTAAAAGTCAATTACCGAATAATCGAACCCAGCAAACGCGC
Source organism: Sedum album (assembly GCA_006409495.1). Taxonomy (NCBI): domain Eukaryota; kingdom Viridiplantae; phylum Streptophyta; class Magnoliopsida; order Saxifragales; family Crassulaceae; genus Sedum; species Sedum album. The sequence goes on from QZGG01000480.1 coordinate 113,380, forward strand.
AGATACAAATCTTGGCGAATTTGAGCGAATTGAGTACGCGGAATTACCTGGAGAAAGAAGCACACGAGCGACTGACCACGACGAACAAACCCTAGAAAAGAGATGGATTATATTGTAGGTTTAATTTATACCGTCTACTGTTATTTTTGGACGGTTGAGATTGGTTTAGATGGAGATCGACGCTGTGGATCTACAAGTCAGAATTCACATATGGATTAAATTAGAGTTAGGATTTTCTCGTCTCCTTTTATTTTCTTAAGAAATCAAAAAATAGTTAATGTATGACACCCTATTGTTTAGAGAAATATGAGTGAGGTTGTTTGTTGATATGATTAAAAGTATGCAAATATTAGAGGACGGATGGAGGATTATGACTTAATTTTGATGTCAAAGGTTTTAGAAATATGATCTCAAATCGTCCCATATATTTTTTATTAATTCATTTTAATTAAAATTAATTTAATCTCAATCGTTTGATTCACAAAAACTATTGGTTTCTCTTAAACTAAACCCTGATGTACAGAGGTTCATCCAATTCAAGCAATTTAGTCATGTGGTTAGGCCTCTCCATATGACCCTAAGGCCGAGAAAGCCCGAGTTGGCCCGATCGATCCGATCGGCCCGAACCCGGTCCGAGCCCGAGTTGCGGCCCTATACGATCCTAACTCGAGTACAATAGGGTGGGGCTAGGGTCTTAATTTTTAAGCCCGATCCTAAAAAATGGCCCAACCCAAAATTTTAAAATAAGGGTCAATCCGGCCCGGCCCGACCCGAAGCATGAAACTTAGATCGATTGGTTTGGATTTTTAGGGTCCGTGGAAATAATCCTTAAGGGTCCGCGGACCATGATCCCACATCGCTCAATGCTAAAGGAATCAGTAGAGAAAGGCATATTAAAATCCAAACCAATCGATCTAAATTTCATACTTCTCTTTCCCATTTGGTTGAGATGGAGTGTAATCCGTTGGGCCTTATTCGAGCTCGAGAATTCGGGCTCTAATTGAGCTTGAGTATTTTACTAGTTTTTTTAAATTAGGGTTTTTTGACCTTTTAAATAGGACTGGCCCAATCCGGCCCTTTTCAATAGGGTCATTAATAGCCCTAGGGCTTTGACCTATAAGTTCGAACCCGGCCCGACCCGACCCTAGAGTATACTTAGGGTTGCCCATTTTCTCAATTAACCCGACCCGGCCCATTGTCAACCCCTAGATGTGATGATGATATTATTTGTATAAAAAATGAGAGTATGACTGAAATACACGTGTCATTTAATTGATGAATTAGTGGATTAAATGAACAGTTAAGATATAATCTTATAAATATAATTAAAATGTTAATATATTTGAACGTGTAAAAAATGATGTTTTGACTGAATTAAAATGTTTAGGAATGCATGTATCGCTTTAAACAAGTTTTACAATGGAATGCAAACTAAACTTTTACAAAATCGAGATACGTATCAGTAATGAGCAAATTGTCATACATGACATTCAATAAAACGCTATTAGTTCATTGTTAATGAAATCTGTGCCAAAGAAGAAAACAGAGCCAAATAACATTCTAATAGGATTTATTTTCTGATATGGTTTATTTTTTATCTAAAGGTTTAGGGATTCATTTTTTCCTAATAAAATATATTTACCCATTAAATTTTTTCCTACTTATCCGAGCCATATATTTTTGATGTTCTTTTAAAATATATTACAATTTTATCAATGTTGCTTCTCTATAGACTTGGTACTAATTGTCTTGACAAAAGCTGCACATGATGACTTATTATTCTATCAGAGATTGCCTTCTTATTTGGTGAAGAAACAACATTGATTGAACTCCTTTTTCCATTTTGATGTTAATAATTATATTCAATCAATGCTTTTGCAACAACAGCGATGGAGGCAGCAGTGAATGTCTGTTCTTTAGTTGGTACATAAGCAATTCATAAGCTTGCAGCAGCTTTGTTGACAGCCATCATCATGGTCATACTCTTAGTGCAGATACCGGTACATTGTGCATCAGCATAAGCGGGTTTGGATTGCAGTGTTGCAACATAGTTTTGGATGGGTGTGTGAGGGGCTGGTTGCAACAGCGTTGTAGGGATGAGAGGTGGAGAGCTTGTTGATCTACAACAACGTCTTGAATATGTGTATTATAGTGTGTAATTATATTTGTTTAATGGAACTAAAAGTCGGAATCGTCTCAACTAATAATTTCGGTAGTGTTTAAGAGTTTTTATAAGTTTTAACTTGTGTAGAATCATTTTACATTAATTTCTATAAAAAATAGATTCTGCAAAGTGTTGACACTAAATCCATATGTGAATATACTCTCCCTATCATATCCAAAAGAGTTTGTTGGCGAAAACCGCATCTTTCAATCGGTAATTTTGATCAAAACCACGTTTTCACTTTTTTAAAATAACCACCATTTAAATTAAATGACAAGGCATGCATCAAACTTCAGTTCATGCCTATGGATCTACTTGCTTTCAATAATCTATAACAGGGAATTTGTTTAGTTACAATTCAGTTGTAGCATCTAGTTAAGGGATCCGGTGCAGCGCAGCTATTTGCCGCGATGACAAAAACGGCGTCATTTTGATGTTATTTACTATAACCCTAGGTTGTTTTGGATGATTTCTTTACCAAAACTACGTAGTTTTGGGTCGCTGTAAATAGTTGTTGCAGCACTGGACCTGAATCCCTAGTTAAGCTGCTTTGTCCAGTCAAAAGGTTGCCAATCTTGCATAAAACTTTGCTTAGCCTTCATTTGGGAATCCACGGACTCGTATCTTCTCTGCCTATAAGAGCATCCGCACCGTGCACTTGCTATTTTCTCTTAGAGGATATCCTCTGAGAGAACTTTTTGTTTACTATTCACAACATTCTCTGTATTTTTGTGCACTCATACATCCTATATAAGAACTTTCTATTACTATTCATAATATATACAAAAAAGTTAAATAATTTTTTCACTCGTTTGTTTGTGTTTGAATTATTGATAAATAGTTGAACAAGATTTCATTGTAATTTGTTTTTCAAATTACAATCAGACACGTGTTTGAAGAGATAAATTTTTCAAAAGTCATGATAATAATAAAATTAATATAATTAAATGAATTTGAAGTAACATAAACTAAAATAAATATAATTAAATTATAAAGTTGAAAATTATATTAGTTAAATTAAAATACACATTAATTAAATTGAAATTACATTAATTAATTTTGGGTTAATTAACTAATATTGGGCTAATTATCTAATATTAAACCTAATTGTCCATCAGAGCACGTTCCCTCAGACGTGCTGGAAGAGAACGGCTGAGAGAATGAGCAGCCGACATCCCCATCCTATTTGAACTCTGCACAAATTGAAGGCTTAGAACATTCCACAATTAAAGGGAAACGTTCTGTATTCCATCTGCGGTGCAGATGCTCTAAATGTCTTCATCGGCCACTTGTAACATGCCTCTTATAATATTGAGGCCAATGTTGCCATTGAATTCCTTCTCATCATCTATGACGTGTACGAATCCTTTGTCGAGGCCAAACTCAACGTAAAAGTAAGGAAAGTCTTTGGGAATAGAACCACGAAGTCCCTTCTCATCATCGGTTTGACCCAATATACTGAACTTTTTATCCTGCATTATTGTCTGAGCTAGATGCATGTCATCACTCTCGTCCTTCCTTCGCTTAAGAGATTTGTCCACTACAACGACCCTAAAACATGTGTACAGAGAATTATAAAAGCTCACGCATGACTTGCAAATACAATATGGATTTAAATAGAGCGCTGTTTTATTTAGTTCACTACCATACCACTACACCATTTTACCCCTTATGCAACAAATTCAACATTTCGTCGCGTTAAATATATGTTGCATAGGTTTTAAGCAACGGAAACAAGTTGTTGCATATAAAATGTGTCGCATATTGTTACTTATGCAACAAGAACTAATACAACCATTTATATTGCGTTGCGTATGTTGAAAAATATTGTAAATAACAGAATAAAGAAAATTAAAAATGTACCAGATAACATCTTATGCCACGTTATCTAAAGCCACATTTCAATTCCGTTGCATAAAAGTAGTCCACGTCGGATCTCCGTTGAAAAGTCAAAAGCACTTTACGAATTTGTACGGACTTCAACGTAATGAATTTTGGTTGGTGTGAATTCCGATCGATGCAACGAATTTGGTTGTGGCTTAAAGTAATTTGTCGCATAAAATTGAAACTTGCATTTAATGTTACCTCACCAAAACTTGTACCAATCACACACTTTCTAATCCTCCACTCCCGATCGAAGCCCCTGCTCGCATTGGCGTCTGCTCATACATCCCAGCAACTCCACCACAGATTCTAGCATCTCAACTTCAAATTTCGATCATAATACAACCATTACTTCGAAATTTAAGGTAAGATCAATGTGTTTACAAATTATTATAAGTGAGTTAATTTTTTGGAGTTAGAAATGTTCAAAGTTGTTTAGAATTTTGGTTGAGTTAGATTTATAATTTGGTTGAGTTAGATTTATAATTTGGTTGCTTTTATATTATGGATGTTTTATGAATATTTTATGGATGATTTATTGTTCAACTCCACCACGTTGTTTTATTTTGCAAGGTTGAGCATATATTTATGGATAAAAGTTGGATGCTTTTATCAAGAGTAGATGTACGCTACTTTGAAGGTGTGGAACGTTTTATTGAGTTCGTTAGAGTAAACAAGAATGTGCCAACACACTGTTGTCCATGTCGACAATGTAGAAACCATGGACGTTGGGTCACATTGAGTGAAATGCGAGATCATTTGATCATGAATGGTATGATGCGGGGTTATATGTCTTGGACATTTCATGGCGAGATTGAACAAATTGGTGAAGATCATGGTCAAACAAGTTGTGAAAGGTCAATAGGACTTGATTACAACACAAATGTGGAAATGGAAATTATAAATGATGCATTCCCCTTTGGATTTCAAGGTGATAGTGTTGAAGAAGAAGACAAGATCGCATATGAAAAGTATTGCAAACTTTTGGCCGAAGGTCAAAAACCAATTTATGTTGGTAGTGAAATAACGGTATTGAAAACTATATTAGAAGGAATACAAGTGAAGGTTGAAAGTCAATGGTCAGACAAAAGTTTTGATAGACATTTACGAATTTGCAAAGGTATACTACCTCGGGAAAATAATTATCCAGGATCCTATCGGGACGTAAAGAAGGTTTTGAAGAATTTGGGTCTGAATTATGAGATTATTCATGCTTGTGAATATGGTTGCGTATTATATTACAAAGAATTCAGTGATCTTGATTGTTGTCCAGTTTGTGATGAGCCTCGATATAATTACAGTGAGACAAAGGGAAGAATTCCAAAGAAGATTGTACGGTACTTTCCACTAACTCCCAGATTACAACGACTTTACATGTCACCACATGTTGCAAAAGAAATGCGATGGCATGCAGAGAAATTGGTGGGTGAAGGGGATGATGATCTTAAACATCCGGCAGATGGAGATGAATGGAAAAATTTCAATAATAGATTTCCAGAATTCGCTAATGAAATCAGAAATGTGCGTCTTGGAATAGCGACTGATGGTTTTAATCCATTTGGATTATCTGGTACTTCTCACAGTACATGGCCTATCATTGTGGTACCGTACAATTTGCCACCATCTATGTGTATGCGAAAAGAATTTAACATTCTTGCAATGTTAATTTCGGGACCCAAATCTCCAGGAAAGTGTTTGAATGTTTTCATGAGACCACTTATTGATGAGTTGAATGTTTTGTGGAACAGTGGGCAGAGGACATTTGATCGACATTCAGGATCGTCATTTGTTATGCGAGCTGCTGTTTTATGGACTATTAGTGATTTTCCCGGTTTAGGCATGTTGGGAGGTGTCCAAACAAAAGGATATAAAGCTTGTCCATTGTGTTTGGATGGGGTTGATGCTACCTCATCGAAAAGGATGTCATATCAAGGCCATCGTAGATGGCTCCCGAGAAATCATGAATGGAGAAAGGAATCTGCTAGATTCAAAAGTGGAGTTGAATTTAGGGATAGACCACCATGTCTATCTGGAAGCCAGATACTAGATGAGATTATGAGGGTGGAGCATAAATTTCCACCACTTAGCTTGCATCCGAAACTAAAAACAAAGGGTTCGAGCACGGAAAAACTTTGTTGGACACACTTGAGTATTTTTTATGAGTTGCCGTATTGGAAGACGTTAACTCAACCCTACTCACTAGATGTGATGCATATTGAGAAAAATGTCTTCGATATGATAATTGGTGTGTTACTTGGTCTTGATGGGAAAAGACATTTGTGGGACATACACTTAGGGCCATCCAAGAAAGCGAATTACACTGTTTCAACTCAAAATAAAGTGAGAATTCTTGATATGATGAAGGATGTCAAGTATCCTTCAGGTTATGCCGGTAGTTTGAAGAATAAGATAAACTTGCAAGATAAGAAGTTTATTGGTTTGAAGACTCATGATTGTCATGTCATACTACAACGACTTATTCCCATCTTTATTCGACCATATTTACCAACTCATGTGGTAACTCCAGTTATATCGTTATGCAGATGGTTTCAACAAATTTGTTGTCGGGAGTTAACGAGAAGTGATGTTCTTAAAATGAAGGATGATATCGTGATGATTCTATGTCATTTCGAGCGGATATTTCCCTCCGGATTTTTTACCATTATGGTGCATCTCATGATACATATACCGGATCAAATACTACTAAAGGGTCCTGTTCATTACAGCTGGATGTATCCCATGGAAAGGTAAAAGTACTTTTATTAATCCTTTTATTACTTTTTTAAAATTGATTTGTTTATTAATCCTTACACTTCTTATTAGGCAACTTGGTGAATATAAGAAGTATGTTAGAAACACCAGATATCCCGAAGGATGTATAGCTGAGCAATATATTGTACAAGAGTGTGTAACGTATTGCAAGCTTTATGTGGATAACTCCGACCCAGAAGAGCAAATGATAGTTTGATATCGGTTGTCTCATCACACATCCGTCCTTCAGGTTATATTTCAAAAAAGAGATTGAGTAAGAAGCAAATTGACGTAGCTCATTGGTGTGTTTTGGAGAATTGTGATGAAGCAAAAGGTTTTATTGAAGAGCACAAACAAAATTTTGAAGTTGAGTATCCCAACTGTGGTGACGATGTTAGAATCAACCATTTCATTTCATATTTCAGTCATTGGGTATGTTTCGAAACACATTCTCATAGTTTACATTTAATTTCACTTGTAAACTAATTAATGTATTTTTTGTAGATGAATAGTCTACGCGGTTCTCATGAATTTAATGAGAATCTCTATTCCATATCGTGTCAACCTCATGCTCATAGTTGTTACTCACGTTGTGACGTCAATGGTGTGAAATATATTATTGAGGATCGGGACATTCACAAGACTCAAAATAGTGGTGTAATGGTTCAAACGGATGACGATGCATATTACGGTATTCTTGAAGATGTTATTGAGCTTAAATATCCCGGAGGAGTGTCGTTGTTGTGTTTAAATGTAGATGGTATAAATCAAAAGGAAGGAACCGCAAAGTTGATCATGGACTTTTGTCATTAGACACAAGCACATCTTGGTACGAGGATTCGCCATTTTGTCTTGCATCTACCGTTAGACAAGTATTCTACATTGATGATCCTAATATGGGTGACACTTGGAAGGTGGTGAACATTGTTTCACATCGAGGAACGTATAATGCAAGTTCCCTTGCACGCGATGAGAATGCTATTATGAATCAAGTTGTGAATGCTTATCAAGAAGATTCTCCGTTGAACATTCCACAAGTTCCCATTGCGAGTTTACATGTTGATTTGGGTTATTTACCTCAAGTTGACAATGATCAAGATGATGAAGATCAAGATGATGAAGATCAAGATAATGAAGCATTTAACAATCCAAGTGAAGAAGAAGATTGTGATGAGAATGGTTTAGAGGTTGATGATGATGGTGATTATTATTTAGATCATGTTGATGAATGATCACAACCTATCAAACAATGTTTCAATTTTCGTTAATTAACATGTTAAAAACTTTGATGAATTCATGTTACATATGTTTGGTTGTTTTGATCAAGTGTATGAAAAGTTAGTGGAATTTTGAGCTAGAGCCAAAACTTCCCCGCTGATAATTTGGTTTTCACATTGGAGGGAATTTGGAAAAATAGGGGGTAAGTGCTATTTGGAAACAATCAGACGCTATTGGAAAAATAGGGGGTAAAGTGCAATTTGGAAACCCTAGCGCAAACATAACCCTTTCCAATTTCCATCCAGCCGCACCCTTCCATCCAGCCGACGCAACTCCATCCCACAGCCCTTTCCACATCCAACAGCCCTTTATCCGCCCGCCATGCCGCCGAAGCGACCACCCCTAAAATGTGATCGCCAGAAGCATCGCAACTTGGAGGAGATCCTTCGTGAGGAAAGTGCGAAGCGGCGACTGGTGGTTAGTCCCTCAAAAGCTAAGAAGAAGGCGCCGGCTATCCCAAGAAGGAGGAAGTCTCAGCGGATGACTGCATGGAGGATCCCCTTACCACCATCATCTCCCATACAGATTGACCTACCAGATTCGAGCGAAGATGAAATAATAGGCGAAGCTGTTTTTGCTGATCCGAGCGAGCCTGTACCTTTCCGGCCAACAAAACCACCATGTCGATCTAAGGCCCTCAAAAGGAAACCCTATGTTCGTCCTCCAAGTCCACCGAACACCCAACAGCCAGCAAGACCCCCCAGCCCGCCGACCACCCTGCAGCCAGCAAGATCCCCCAGTCCATCAAACACCCAGCCTCCAGAAAGACCCCCTAGTCCGCTAACTACCCACCTGCCGGTTAGACCTCCCAGTCCACAAAGACCCCTGCCTCCTGTTAGACCTCCCAGTCCAGTTTCCCTGTCTCCACCCTCAGAAAACTCTGATCAGAATCCTGAAGTGTCAAACCAAAGCTCAGCATATCAGTCTTTACCATCATATCATACCCAAACCCCTTTACCAAACCAAACATCATCTACCCAGAACCCTTTACCCCATCTAGCCTCAACAAATTGGCCAGCAGCAAGTGCCCGAGCTCAGCCTCACTGTTCTCAGTCTCAAGCGGAGTCTCGCCGTTCTCAGTCTCAAGCGGAGTCTCACCGTTCTCAATCCACGGGCAGTCCCGTCCACCACCATTGTCCGTTGTAGATGTACCAGCCGCGAGTGCAACTCAGCGGCGCAGTAATGCAAACCAAGCTACTGTTGATACGTCTAATGAAGGTGATGAACCACTACTCAGCATACGCTGCAAAAAAGGTAAAACGTTGTATTATTGTTTGTTGTCTTGTATTTAAATTTGGTATTATAATTTTACTAGTTGCTAAATTTATCTTGCTAAATTTTTCAAGTTGATTTCTTGTTATTAGGTGACGGTAATGGGTCAAAAAAAACCCGTGGAATAGTGACTTGTGCTAAGTTGGAAGCTGAAGTTCAGCAACTCGGACATCGTTTAAAGCTGCAACAAGGACCTGAAGGTGAGCTGATCCCGGATAAATGGAGAGTGTTGCTAGTTCATAAGATTGGCAGCGTTGTAAAGTCGTTGTTGCCAATGAAAGCAGTCAGCTTTGGGGATATTGGAGAAGATAACTGGAATATAGTTATCAGGCACATTTCGGTAAGTAATTTCACATTTATACATTACTTACTTTATTATCTACCTTTAATAACCATATTTTAGACTTTTTTCGAGGTAAATAAAGAAGATAAGTGGCTCGAAGCGTACATCCTTGGCAAAGCAGCTGATCGTTATAGATCTTGGAAGTCAGCATGTAGTTCTCACTATCTCAAATATGGTCCTAGTGTTCCGCTGGAGTTTAAAGATAGGCGTGAAGAGTGGGAATGGCTTGTCAACCACTTCAACGACCCAGAATTTCAGGTCCTACCAATCTTTTTTCTTTTCTAATCTGTTTAATATCTCATGTATATGTGAATGATTTTATTTTTTTAAGTATAGTGTCTCTTGTATTTGGTTTCACTTTAAATTTGCTAATCTGCTTTCTTTTCCAGGAAAAACGCAGCATAAACCAAACCTCAAGAAACAGCACCAGTCGTGTCAACCATCACTCGGGTAAAAAGCCATACGAACAAAGAGCGAGGGAATACATGAAGACCGGAAACAAGGCAGCCTATGTTGCCACAATCCAAAAGGTTTATGAACAAGATGCTAATGGAGCAAAAATAGCGGTAATGCATTTTAACTTATCTATGCTTCATTTCGGATATTGGGGTAACTCTTTGGGTTACTTATTATTGTTCTTATCATTGTTATTCCAAATTAGATAGTCTTCATATGTTTTCAAAGCATGTAGTTTGGTTTTTGTTTAGTTTTAGTATGATGCATCACAAGTATGTATTCTGCTTACAATTTGTTAATATGCTGCCTATTTGTTTGATGAATTTAGTTAACATGTTGCGCTGCCTATATGTTTGATGAATTTTGCTAACATGCTGCCTATGTATTTGATGAATTTTGTTTACAATGAGGAAAACAATTTGACATTGTTGTTGTTATGTATTTTGTTTTGGGTTGAGATTGGGGATGGGATTTGGATCAATTTGCTGATATTTTTGTGAAAACTTTGGTAAAGTTTGTTGTCCATTTGATGTTGCTGTCCATTTGATGTTGCTGCCTTGTTTGTAACATGCTGTAAGTTTGGTAAACTTTGTCTAAATATTTGCTGTCCATTTGGTGTTGTCAGAAACTTTGGTGGAAATATAAACTGTCTGAAACGTTGTTGTCTTGTTTGTAACTTTGCTGATAGTTTGTAAAACATGTTCTTTACGTACTGTTTTTTGTTTGATCGCATCTGTTTGTTGCGATATTCTTCTTGTGTAGAAATAATAGTCTAAATAACATATATGCTTGACTAAATGCAGGAAAAACTTAAAGAAAAAATGGATGAGCTACGTGATAGTCATGATAGTGATATCGACCATGTCGAGGAGCCTATGTCTAAGGAAGAGCAAATCAGATTGATTGAAGAAGCAACTGGCAAAAACAAGAGAAAGAGGAGACTAGCAAGGAACTTGAGCCGACCTCCACTGCCCGAAGGTACTTCTCACGCACGATTCAAGGCATACCGAGAACTTCAAGATGAGCTCGAAAGGACAAAAGAAATCCAAGCCAAAGAACGAGAAGAGGCTGCTGCTAAGCTCAAAGCATTGGAGGAGAAATGGGAATCTCGGTTCAAGGCATTAGAGGAGCACGTTCAAGTGAACGAAGCCGCTGCTGCTTCCCCTGCTGGTGCCCGTTGCGCAAGTGAAGGCGCAAGTTGTGCCCCTAACCGTGTCCCCTAACTATGTCCCCTAACTTTGTCCTTTGAACTACACTTTTGAATTCTGAAACTGTGAATTCAGGTTGTACTTTTTGATGTATGGAACTTTGTTTTTGAAATGTGTATTCAGGGTTCATAGAACTGAGTTGAACAGATCAAGTTAACAGGTTTAATAAGTAATTAGTAGATTAGTTAGAGTTTATAAGATGTAAAATTGTTGTTGCATAAAACACAGAATGAGGTTGCATAAGTTGTCGTTTTGCAAAATAATAAAAACTTGGTGTTGCATAGTACTAGAAACTGGGTGTTGCATAATTTAGGCTTACGCCACGTTTTTCTTGCAACATAGTATGTTTGTCTCGTAAGTGATATTTTATGCCACATGCACAAAAATGGTCATGTTGCATAACATCGATGCAACGGAGGTTAAGCGACGACCACTTATGCGACGACAGCTCGTTGCGTTTCATTTTAAGCCACGTTTTTAGACTATAGACAACAAATTTTCTAGCGTTGCATAAGGGGTAAAATGGTGTAGTGTACACGCTTCATATGAGTATATGACAAAAACAAATGAATATATTAACTGTGTACCTGCTTGTGCCTCCCTCTTGAGCTCTGGTATTAGGATCTTTTTTCTCAGCTTGCTTCATTCGCTCGACTTCCCTCTGAGAGAATAAAAATAAAGAAATTACAGAGACATCATATTATGCTTCATTGCAATAACCGTAACATGGGATACACAAAACATAGAAGGAGAAAAGCAGAATTTGAGTACACACTACACAGTCATAAAATCTAAAGATAAATAAGAACACAAAATGTCAACACCGCGGTGAATTTACATATACAACATTGTCAGCATAACAAAGCAGTACATAGATATTTAGGACAAGGAAATACAAACAGCAGGATCAAACACTGGATATTATTAATAAAGTAAATACTAATATATGATTAACGAATATTGTTCATTACCTTGAGCTCCTCAGCCTCCTCATTTTTCCCTTTCATTCGGAGTTGTAAAGCTTTTGCAGCTAATTGATTTGCACTCATTGTGTGCTTCTGAATTGCATTGACATCAGTTGATTTGCTTATTCGTAGAGACCCAGGCTGATTGTGAACACAAATAGACTCCGATACACTCTTATGGTGTGTTCACTTCGCCGGAATGGAATCACTTGGAATGAAATGAAAGGATGAATCTAAAATGAAACTATGTCCAAATTCATTATTTCATTCCCACAAAATGCATTCCATTCCGGCGAAGTGAACACACTATTAGGGTCCAACTTATGAGGCATACCTGTGGGAGCAGCAGCAGTTGTTTCATGAGTCATGCCAGCTTTAGAAGTGTTTTGCCCTCTACCCTTTCCCCACAATAGAGAGTCATGAATTTTTGGAGCTTTCATTTCAGGATTCAGTATTTTTCCAATGTGAAGAAAATAGACAACATATATCGAGAGTAAATAAAAAAAATTACAACGCGAGAACAAAGCTAAACTTGTAGCTCAGGGCTTCTACCTGCTCATCTTTCGCCTCAGACGTCGGATCAGAACGCGATTCTCTGTTCGCCATAAGCGAAGCGTCTCTGGACGCGTCCCTAAAACCCTAGGCGTTACCTGAGATCGTCCGACGCCGGTCGATCACTATTTGGGGCTCGTTTTTTTAATTACCAAAAATGGTGTTTTCCTAAAAACTATATTAATGAAACAAGTTAATCGAAAACCAATCATATAACCAGGGATTCTTTTGTCCAAAAAAACTTTTTGAGGTTTGAATATGAGTGTTTGGAGGGATGCAGGATTTGATGAAAGGATATATTGGTGATTTGTTTGTTATTACTACAATCATAGTTTTGGGAAAGACTGCGTACAGATTTTTATTTAGTACAAAATTAAAGGTTTATTGCAGCTGAGTTCACCGACACATGCTCATACATCTCTGAGTTTTTCTAATATTGTGTATCATATGCTACTTCAGTTTAGGTTTGTTTTTATTACTAATATTGTGTTTTCAATTTTCATGTTGTAGAAGGTGGTTTGGTCCCAAAAATATTCTCAGACGCCCTCTAGCAGTCATATACTTTATAGGGATCTAATGGATTGCATTAGTTCTCTCGATGATCTCATATGGAGACCTTATGATGAAAACATTTTTGGACTGCTAAATTCAATGTGTATGGGTGGGCAAGCATTGTGGAGTGCACAAATTCCATTGATTTGCTTTAATATGATGGAGTGACATCATTCTTCCCAAATTTTGCACCATTTTGGATTCAAACAACCTATTCCAGATGATCCTACTGAGATGACGAATGCAAAACATCATGGTAAGAGGAAGAGTAGAAATAATTGGGAATTCGAAAAGATAGAGTGTTCGGAGAACCAGATTTTGGCGATGACAGTTACCCTGAGGGATATTATGAGTGGTTTCAGATGATTAATAAGAAATATTGCACCAGTGGACTTGAGGCCTCTCAACACTACAAAACCACCGCTCACGAAATACCTCGCAGTGTAAGTCAAGTTATCAATTTCTCACCTAACATCATATAATTATCTATTTTGTTTTGCATTTATCATTTTATATTTAGGCACGTGCTTTACTAAGGGTGGAGAGAGAAGTTTCAAACATGTATTTCTTGTCGCACATACTCTCATAGTCCAAACAAAAAATATAAGACCTTTCATATCCTTGTCGATTAGTTGCGCGAGTTAGACTTCTTACACGCGCAGGGAGTTGATGTTGATTATATTCTCAATCCTAACATCGGAGGTAATTTTTATTTTTTATTCATATGAATTTTACTTGATTTTTTGAAAACTATTGTTTACAATTTCATGTGAATTTGGAGAGATGCACGCATCGAGGAGCCAATTATATATCAGTTTGATCCATGACCTGATGTTGGAATGCAATCACAAGTGACTAATGGGGATTATTATGAGTCTCTAAAAGAAGGACAACAATATAGGCGAGGGTGAGGGAAAAACGGCCACCCAATCATTTACTTACAGTGCACACCATATTAGGCAATGTGGTCATGGATAGGTGTTTCATTAGATTTTATAAATGTGAACTCATAAATGCTTAACTGAATTAGAAATCACATTTTATCATTTTATCTAACGACTCATCTAATGATTATGATAATAAACCCAATCTGTTATATTAAACAAATAAATTTTAAACCTTAAATTCTGCGGAATATATATGAACTCGCGATTTCAAACAGTGAATACATTTGAAAAAAAGAATCCGCGGTTTGAAACAACGGAAACAATAGAAATAATTAAATGCAACGTAACGTTGCACATGTGGCAAGTCACAAAAACTGAAAATTGCCACGTCGTCGCACGCTAAAAATCAACACGTGGTTAGATAGTAAAAAATATTATTTTTGAAACGCAAACTCAAACTTGACAAAAATGAAATCACATATCTCATACCTAATATTTTTAATACTTTCTGAAACTCTTTAGGTTTCCATCTCATTAATCTATTTAATAGTGATGATACAAATCATATTGTTAGATTATTAACTTCAGCATACCTTTGTATAAGTTAGGCAAGGCTCATTACCTTCTTGAAGTCCTTATAATTTTCTTCTAGTGATGTTAATAAAGATGTTAGATAGGTTCAGGTATAACTACGATTTGGCGGAAAGGGTCTGGCCACACGCTCTATATATCCCTAGCCATTTTTCATCCAGAAGAACATGTCTAATGTTGATGGTACACAGGATTTTGGTATACAAAGTGACAGTAGAAAATCAAAAATAGTATTCCCTTTTCACTCGTATTTCCCGTTCGTCTTCAAGTTTCAAATGGTACGGATGTAACATAATCATTTCGTTACGATCTATCTGTCTTTAACTATATATTTTACCGATTTTTCATTTTGGTTCGTATGCATTAAGTTGTTTGAAAACTTATAACTATTTTCCCTGACAATGAAGGCACATGGGAATTTGAAGTACGAGGAAGAATATATTTTTAATACCCAAGGTCAGAGGCTCTTCACGTGTCGATGGCTTCCGGTGGAGCAAGAGCCTAAAGCCCTAGTGTTCCTTTGTCATGGTTATGCAATGGAATCCAACACTTGCATGAAAGGTCCTCCAACTGAATTACTTAAATATTCATGAATTTCAGTTCATCGGCTAGTTTGTTATTCCTCTATTTCCTTCAACCTGTAAAAATAATTATTTTCAGGTGTTGGAAATCGGCTTGCTAGTGCAGGATATGCAGCATACAGTATGGATTACAAAGGGCATGGGAAATCATATGGCCTTTTGGGATATATTGATTCGTTCGATGATATTGTTACTGACTTCGACCATTATGTTACTTATATTGTTAATAAGCAGGCTGAAAAGAAATCTGAGCTTAAAGGTAAAAAGAAATATTTGCTGGGAGAATCAGCAGGAGGAGCTGTTGCTTTGCTCCTTCATCGAAGGCAGCCCATGTACTGGGATGGCGCAGTTCTTGTAGCTCCTTTGTGCAAAGTACTGATGTGCTTCACTGTCTCATTTCCCTGTTTCATATAGTTTTTCTACTTCTTTAGGGTAACAAATAATTGTGTGTGCAGATCGCTGAGGAAATGATGCCTAATCGGATGGTTCTGCAAGTGATGAAATTGCTAACAAAAATCATCCCCACATGGAGAATACTTCCGATGCCACAAGATATTGTTGAAGTTGCCTTTCGCGACCCGCACATAAGAAAAGAGGTATAGAGATGTCGATGGCGATATTTACAGTTGATAATGAGGTGACTTGAAATTTTTCAAAATTTAGTAGAAACTGAAAATAAGTTAACTTCTTTGTGAGGTTATTAACTTTGTATCTGTCATGTAGGAAAAAGTTCTGGGAGGAATTATAAGTTATTTTAGGACGGTGAGACATAATCATGACTATTAAATAATTGTAATCTAACGGTTGAAATTTAAACTAAAATAACTGTCATTTAAAAAAGAATAACCGACATTTGCCAAATTTGAATTCCATCCTTCTCAAAAATCAATTATTCTGATCTCTCAATTATATATATGCACACTTAAGTTTCTTCTGAAATGACACATTCAAAAGTAACATCATCTTTAACAAAAAAACTATATCTGAATTGTGAATAAGACATGCAGATAAAGGAGAACCCTTACTGCTACAAGGGGCGTCCTCGACTCAAAACCATAATGGAATTAGGGGGAGTTGCTTTGGAGACCGAGAAAAGCCTTTCGCAAGTAGCAAAAATATATATGTTTTTCCTTTATGGCTTTATCATTATGTAAAGGCTAATGGTAAATAAATATATTCGACACGATAAATTGTCAACTACGTATATGTGCTTTAGGTATCACTACCGTTCATGGTTGCGCACGGCGGCGAGGACAAGGTGACTGACATCTCAGCCAGCAAATTATTATTCAAATTGGCTGCATCTAAGGACAAAAAGTTCAAAATGTATCCAGGAATGTGGCATTCTCTGACATATGGAGAATATGCTGGGAATATCGATATCGTAGTTTTGGATATAATTGCATGGTTGGATGAAAGGTCTGTCGTCACCATCAATCACCAGACGAATTTGGAGAGTATTCATTAGTAAAACTGTGACGATCATATCAAGACATTTTTAAGTAAGAGATAATATTCTTGAGTGTGATCGCTAGCTGGTTAATGATCATTTTAAGGTTATATAATCATATGAACAATGAATAAATTCAGTATTATGTTTACAATTTTTGGAATTAAACAACTGTTATTAAGAGAGAGCAAACGAAAAAACACCCTAGTATTGAAACAAAAATATCTCTATTTGATAATTAATAGCTGACTGTTAGGTTGTCACTCCTTGTAGCATAAGAGTTCAAAACCTAAAACGTAAACTACCAAAAAAGTAGCTTAACCATAGTCCAAAAATAGACAAACAAATTTTTGTTGTCAATGTGACTGCCATATCAGATCTCTGTCGTGATGGTGACGTCTGCGAAGACATTATATCTAAGGCATTTTCCATGTACGTATGAGGTTTCACATGTCCACATCAACAACTGAACAAGCAATTCTGTCAATGAACTTCATCAAAAATAACATTCGAAATAAGATGAACATTGAATTTCTTGATGATCTTATTATCCCTCTATATTTAACCAGAGTTTGCCAATTGTATCACTAATGATGGTGTAATTAATGAATTTAATGCTCCGTTTGGTTGCATGGAAAAATAGGTGGAAAAGAAAGTTTGATGGAAAATTTATAGAAAAATATTTGGGTATGTTTGGTTAAATTGTGGAAAATGAAAAAATAACAAAGAAAGCATTATAAAATTTTCCTTTCAATTTTCCTATGGAAAATTACTTTCCTTTAATTTTTCATTTAAATTTTTTTTCCACCACATTTTCCCACATCCAGGCGGAGGGTAAATGTGTGAACATCGAGGGTAAGATTTATGTAAGTAATTTTGTGTGTTTGTCAATATATATAATATTTTATTTTCCTTTTTGAATGAAAATGAACAAAATATAACTTAGATAATATCAACTTCAATATCAACGTATGATCTGCAATTTTGTCCCACTATCTTTTGATAATATTATTTCTTATAATTAGAGTATCTCCAAGGACTATCCCATTTCAATTCTTCAGAACTTCTGGTTCAAATATGATAAAATATGATAAAATTAACATCATCAATTAAATAAGTAACTTCAATTTGATTAATGTGATTTCTGAAATCAATAAATTTTAATTTTGATATTCAAGGCACATGAGACATGATTATCTGGAACTAAATAGGTAGTAGTTACCTGAACTGATGGATTCATTGATGATCTGATCCACTGTTTTGAAAGGAAGCTGCAACAGAAGAATGTCCGATATTGGTCTTTCCGATATGAATTTTGTTAAAGTTTTAGGTCTTAAATCTCCTAGTAAACACAAAAAATGGTTATTGATCGGTCATTCGATTTTAGATTTAGAAATCGATATATCAATGAACATAGAATGATCCAAAAGTAAAGAAAAATGAACAAATTGAATCAAACAACCTTTACTCTCAATGTTCGTGTCCCGTACTGACACACAGATATGTGCATTTTGTATGTCTCCTGAAAAGCAAGAAGCCCACATCCCATCCAGCTGTCAAAACACCTTCTTCCTTCACTTTTCTACTTGTTAAATTCATTTCAACGATCTGTTCAACTACTACCAAATGACCATTCTACCCCTGACCAACCTGAAAAACTACTTTCGTTACCACCACCCTCATCACTCAACGCTTTCAAACGCACGCACAGCTATCATCGCTCTTAACTCCGCCGTCATCGTTGTCGTCTCCTTTCCGGTTATCTCCAGTCTCCCAGTTAAACGACGCCGAATTAAAGGAAGGACGATTTTGAAGAAGAATCTTCCAATCGTTCCTTCTTTGTCTTACGCATCATTCTTTGACCTGTTCAATTCAACCCGACGGCGCTGATTTCCACCTACCTCGGTCTGTTTTTTATTGAATTGGTGCTGCGACTGGTAGTTGAGCCTTCGAATTGAGTTGGTTTGCAGATCCGGTTGTTCGATTTGGGGACGAATTTAGGGTTAGGGTTTGGACAGGATGATGGTGTCCAGAGGGCTATTCGGATGGTCTCCACCACATATACAGCCGTTGACTCCGGTTTCAGAGGTTTCAGAGCCGCCGGAGTCGCCTTCGCCGTATATGGACACGGGAGGGGGTGAGGCCAATCCGGTTGAGGTTGAGGATGAGATGGAGGAGCAGGAGGAGATGGAACCGCCTCCTGCTGCCGTGCCGTTTTCCAGGCTGTTTGCTTGTGCTGATCGATTGGACTGGGCTTTGATGGTTGTTGGATCGCTGGCTGCAGCTGCTCATGGTACTGCGCTGGTGGTGTATTTGCATTACTTTGCCAAGATTATTCATGTTTTGAGTTATGGTGCTGATGTTGGTTCGGAAGTGATGTTTACGAGGTTTAAGGAGGTTGGTGCTTTTACAAGAATCTTACACTTGTATAATGAACTTTAATTGAGCTTACAATTTCTTTCAGGGATGCAGATATATGTCGATTTAGTTTAGCACAATTTGATAGTTCTAAGTAGGTCTTGATCAACTTGTTGAGCTCTTTGATGAACCATCTCAGATTAGGATTCAGTTTTGGTTGCATACTCATCACAACGTTGTCGTACTTTAAAATGAACCAAACTGTCTTTTCAGACTTCCTCACTATGTTAAGGTTCCATTATTATTTATGGGAGTTCAGTCTGAGTGGTTATTGCTATGGGTTGTAGACTCGTAGGTTAGAATATTTAGCTGGAAATGACATTAGATTGTTTAATATATTCTAATTCGGTCATCTGACAGATAAATACGGTCTGCAAGTGCTTGAACCGAATGGGTGTCTTATCGCATTGATTTTTCAGTCATCAAATTCTTTGGACCTCATATGCGTGGAATAGTATGAATTTCTTGCACAGGGATTTTGTTAGATCGGTGTCACTCAATGGATTTTAGTGTAGTTTCTACTGTCAACTGACGCAAATGTTGTGGCATCCTCATATCTTCACAATTATAATCCCTATCTATTGTTAGAAATTATGGCACAAGTTTTCAGATCACCTTTCCTGCCAGAGATTAATGTGGCGATTTTTTTGTTCAGTAGATCACTTCCTCTCTGTTGTTGACCTTGTAACAGTTAGCAGTAGGGACACAAAACATCCTACCCTACCATGCAACAATATAGTCTAACTCAATTGTTAAGGACAAAGTAAAGATGGACTTTTTTGCATATACAGTATTTATTAACGCAAGAATCAGTATGTTAATGGAAATCTTGTAGCTGATCTTTCATTTTTTCTGTAAATCTGTTATCTGTATATGTTGTGTGAAGTGGTTAGTTACTGTGGGGGGGTTCTGCTTTAAGCTAGATCTGTTACAATATAATCACTCAAGAAGTAAAACATGCTAGAGATAGTTTTTGAATCCATTAATTACATATAATGGTTGACCACGTACACGTATGCAGTAATGTTTAACTGCTTGAGAAACTACTACTTGATTCTAATTTGTATGTCATTTAACATAGTTCTTTTGTTTTAATGCAGCTTGTGTTTTCAATTGTTTATATTGCTGCTGGTGTATTTGCTGCCGGTTGGATTGGTAAATATTCAATATATATCCCCCAACTTTTTGACTTACTTATCACTTTTGTATTCATCTTTTTTGAAACATATTTTGGTGTTTGGTAGAGGTTTCATGTTGGATTTTAACTGGGGAACGCCAGACTGCTGTCATAAGGTCAAGATATGTTCAAGTGTTGCTCAACCAGGACATGAGTTTTTTCGATACATATGGGAACAATGGGGATATTGTAAGCCAAGTGTTGAGTGATGTGCTCCTAATTCAGTCTGCCCTTAGTGAGAAAGTAAGTTATCTTGGCTCTTTTTTGCTGTACGTATGAATGCTACTTTTGTACTCTGGTCTACGGCTAAAATATACTCTTTAACCATTATATAAACTTTTTACAACGCAGGTAGGTAATTATGTTCACAACATGGCTACTTTTTTCAGCGGCTTGATAATTGGATTCATCAACTGTTGGGAGATCACTCTCTTAACACTGGCAACTGGACCATTCATTGTTGCCGCAGGAGGTGTTTCTAATATCTTTCTCCACAGGCTTGCTGAGAATATTCAGGATGCATATGCTGAAGCTGCAAGCATTGCAGAACAGGTCCGTTTCCACTGTTTATTTTGTCCTTTGTAAGAACTTGGATGCATCTTTTCTTGTTGCAATGTTTACAACGTCAGGAATATTTAGATACTTGGAGTGCATATGTTGATTTTACATCATCTGTTACCACATAGTGGTGATTGGCAGGCTGATGTGTTGCATAACTAACATTGTGGTTCAATTTTTTTGTGTACTGCATTAATAAAACAAATTTTTTCAAGAACTTTGCATTTATTCCTCCACTACTTCTCTATGTAGTTGTATGCATTTATATAAATTCTGTTCGTCTTACCACGACGCCATATCTTGACAGTATTTTTTTTGAATTGCAGGCTGTCTCATACATTAGAACATTGTATGCCTTTACTAATGAAACATTGGCCAAGTATTCTTATGCAACATCTCTTCAAGCAACTTTAAGATATGGTATAATGATAAGTCTGGTGCAAGGACTTGGACTTGGATTTACGTATGGTCTTGCCATTTGTTCTTGCGCGTTGCAACTATGGGTCGGTAGGTTCTTGGTTACTCGCAATAGAGCTCATGGTGGTGAAATAGTAGCCGCCTTATTTGCTGTGATACTGAGTGGCCTGTAAGTTTATTTCTCATTAACATTTTATATGGAGTGTTATAATAAATTATCTAATTGATTGATGCATGTAACACTAATTTATATTCCTCAGTGGGTTGAATCAGGCGGCCACAAACTTTTATTCGTTTGAGCAAGGGCGTATCGCTGCTTATAGATTATTTGAGATGATCAGCCGTTCCACATCCACTGTTAATGATGATGGGATCACTTTGCCCTCTGTACAAGGGAACATTGAGTTCAGAAATGTATACTTCAGCTATCTTTCTCGCCCTGAAATCCCTATTCTCAGTGGATTTTACCTGACTGTCCCTGCAAAAAAAGCAGTTGCGTTGGTTGGTAGAAATGGTTCTGGAAAAAGTAGTATCATTCCTTTGATGGAAAGATTTTATGACCCTACTTTAGGTAATGGCGGCATCAACCTACCTTTGATTCTTGAAAATTTGGCTCTGGTTTGTGTACCTGGTTTTTCAGTTCAATTGTGACATTGGAATATTTTGCAGGTGAAGTCCTGCTGGATGGAGAGAATATAAAGAACTTGAGACTGGAATGGCTGAGAAGTCAAATTGGGCTTGTCACACAAGAACCTGCCCTGCTAAGCTTGAGCATTCGAGAAAACATTGCCTATGGGAGACCAAAAGCTACCATTGATCAGATTGAAGAAGCAGCAAAAATAGCACATGCACACACATTTATTAGCTCTCTTGACAAAGGATATGAGACTCAGGTGAATTTTACCACTATATGATCCCGGGAAAGATGTTCATTCATGTTTGTATATGTTCGTTTAAGTTTATCTTTATCTATATACATTTCAGGTCGGTAGAGCTGGTTTAACCTTGACAGAACAGCAGAAGATAAAACTATCGATTGCTCGAGCAGTGCTTTCGAATCCTTCAATTCTTCTGCTTGATGAGGTGACCGGTGGACTTGATTTTGAAGCTGAACGAGCTGTTCAAGAAACCCTAGACCTTCTAATGCTGGGACGGTCTACTCTTATTATAGCCAGGCGACTTAGCCTAATAAGAAATGCTGATTACATAGCGGTTATGGAAGAGGGTCACCTTGTTGAAATGGGTACACACGACGAATTGCAAACCCTTGATGGGTTGTATGCTGAGCTTTTAAGATGTGAAGAAGCTACAAAATTGCCACGAAGGTAATAATGCAAACTTGTCTCTTTGCATTGAGCAAATCTATTATGATTGCAGTTTTCTGCCTTCACAGAGATTTGAAATTTGAAGTTGT